>VWPW01001154.1:0-41191 GCA_013389825.1 Crypturellus undulatus | reverse complement strand
CGGCCCGCGAGCGGCTCGCAGCAAGGGAGCGCAGTCCAGCCGCAGGCGGCCCCGCGCGGAGCCCGCGCCGCGCTCCGGCGCCACCAGCACTAGCTCCCGCAAGTAGCTCCGGAACAGCGAGGGCACCACGAAGTCCACGGAGAGGCTCTTGCGCTGCAGCCTCGAGAAGCCGGCGCTCTCCCGCGCCGCTGGTGCCGGTGCCAGGCTTAGCGCGAGGCAGGTGGCGGCCAGGAGGCGGGCGGGCAGGCGGCCCGCAGCCATGGCCCGCGCGCTGCGGCAGCTCGGAGCGGAGCCGGGGAGCGCGGGGCCGCTGCGCCGGCAGAGCAGAGCGCCCGGGAGCGCGGCCGCCGCGCGGGCTTTGCCGGCTCCAACTACGCGCCACAACGCGGGCATTACCCGGCGAGCGCTGACGTCACGGCCGAGCGCACCCGGCAGCAGCCAATGGCGTCCGCGGCAGCCCTCGTTATGCAAATGTCCGGAGGCGGGGCGGCGCGGGGGGCGACTTCATTGAGAAAAAGCGGCCCCGGCCGCCCCGACGGGCAGGAGCGAGCGAGGGCGGAACGCGCCGGGGACGGGGCCGCGCAGGGCACGGGGCCGCCCCGGCCGCTCGGCTCCTTCCCTGTGTGCGGACAGAGCTGGTCGCTTCCCTTCCTTGCCTCTCCTTCTCTCTCTTTCGTCCTCCCTCCCCTTTCCCTTTCCTCCTCCCTCCATCCCTTTTCCCTTCGTCTTTCCTTGGTTAATCCCGAGGTCCCCCAAGCAAGCCTGGGGAGCTTTGCTCTGGAGAAAAAAATCGTGGGAGAGAGAAAAACAGAAATCGCTGTGCATAAGGCATATTAGAAAAAAAAAAAAAAAACAGAAATGTTCCATTTTGGAATGAAAACAACAGCCTTAAAGGTTGATGCAACCATTTCCCCCTCTTTATCTTTAACAAATACAATATAATTACTGTAATTACATTACTGCTGTGCCTTGGGATAGCTAATCATAACACATTCATACTTCTGGAAGTTGCCTATATGAATTAATGATTTATTATTACCATTATTTAGTTTGGTACTTAATGCATGTATATTTTTATAATCCAGGTACTTTAACCATATAATCATTAGAGTGCAATTATTCTGTCATGTGGTTATTCTTCTCCTTCTATCAAATTAGCGCTAATACGTGGCTACTGCGGAGCAGAACTGACGCGTATGATCACAGAGTGATCCCTGCACTGCCCAACAGCTCGGCGGCCGGCACGACGCCAGGAAAGGGAACCGAGACCCAACTGATGCTATGGGGCTTAGGATGTTCCCTCTTTCCCCCATGGCTGTTGTTATCTTACAATCCACTGGACTCATCTACCAACAGGTGAACTCTGATCCTTCCCTTATGAGTTTTATTAATGCTTAGCCTTCCTTTCTCCCTTGAAAGAGGGAGACAGTGGAAGCACCCCTCCTGTTCAGAGGCAGGATCGTGTCCCTCAGTTACAGAGTGTGGGAGGGGAGGAAGTTGCTCTATTTTTACTTTTTGCAAATGAAACACACGTAAGTGTCCTGTGATACACAAAACTCAACATACGAGTCTTTCAAATTGATCTGTATACTCAGAGTCTCTCAACCACAGAATCCTTACTGGGGAAAAAAAAATGTTAAATGGAGTGAATCCATCACAGGCCACCTGCCTTCTCCCTCAGCAGCATCTCTTACTCCAGAGCACTCTGCTAATGCGCATATTCATGGTGTGAGCACGCACCTCTCAGACTCCCCTATCCTCCCAATTATCTCAGACTCTCATCTTACTCTGGGTGAGTATTAACTGCTAGTGAGTCTCTCGCAAGAATGACAATTACTGCAGAAAATGGCAGGTTGGGCACGGGAAGAAAATGTTCTAAAAACCTCTTTCACAGTTTATTATAGGCAGTTTTCCTGCTTGTGCAGACCAGATTTCCATCAAATGAAGTCTCTGCAATGGGATTTCTACAGTTTTCAGTTCTGAGTATTTTCCTTTAGGATTCTGTCACACGAGGCTTAATGCTCTGCTCATTTCAGTGAGGGGTCAATCTCCCATTGACTTTTAATAGGGGAGATCTGGGACACAGTTCAGATTTTCAGCTCAGCTACTAGGAGCAGAATAATTTGCCTGACTCATTTATCCCTAATGTTGTACTATGATAGACCCTATCTCCTCAGCTTTGTCCTTTATCCTGCAAATATTACAGACATCTCACTGTCCTTCAGCCCAGCTGTGAAGTCAGAGGTGGCCCCAGCAAGGAGTCAGACCGGCATAGCTAGAAACTTCCCTCTCTTAATCCTCCTCTGAATGGAAGAGAGGATATGCTGGAGCCACCTCTTGCACTGCTCATTCCTATTTCTCAGTGGCACCTCTCCTGGAACTGAGGTCAGTCACCACATCTCTCAGACTCTCTCTTCTGTAACGCTGGAACAGAGGGATTCGTTTCTCTGGAGTCCTGGAAGCAGCAGGCAGTCTCCAGGTCAAGAGTAGCCTGGCAGGCCTGGCTGGGGCTAGTGTCACCTTTCGCCTTGTGCGAGGATGCTGGAGAAGACACTTGAAGAGCCAGGTCTTTTAGGATCGTGGCAATACTGTCTGTACCAAGCATCCAAGCAGAGGTGATACTTAATCTGCTCTCTGAAGAACATCATCCTTTTCTATATATCTTTTCCTGTGCTGTAAAGCCCCACAAGGTTGTGCTAGTTGGTTTGGGGTTTTTCCCTGGGGGACTGTAGGGGAGAAGTGGCGAGAAGCCTGGGACAAGAGGAGGAGGCTTTGCCTGTATTTGGGTTGCAAAGCAGCATTTCTGAAGCACACACAGCGCTCACTGCAATAACTGGAGTGTGTTCAAGGATTAAAAAAAAAGACAGGTCCTGAGACTGTCATGGCAGCTAAAAGTATGTCCCAAGGAAATCAGGTATTGCATCAAAATATATAGATGTGTTCTTCCCCCACTGTATTAGCTTTTTACTTCACCATGAATAAACCATGGACCTTAGAACTGAAAACTGATCAAAGAGGTGTCTTTATTAATACTCATTAAATGAAATAGGAATGGTTGTTAATACATCTAAAGAGAAAAAGTGGAGAGGGACCCATTAATGAATGGAGAGTGAGGCAAGGAAATCAATGAGGGATCTGCAACGGCTGAGCTGCTGCGCTGCCTCTCTTCTCTCGCCTCTTAAGTTGCCTTTAACAAGAAGAGTAGTCTGGACAACTGGGAAGTAACAGAAGCCACTAATGAAGGACAGGTAAGGAATACTTCGTACAACCCTGTGATAGGTCAGGATCAGCAGATGTGGACAATATGCTTCCTAGGATTTTAATTTAGCTAATGAATGGACTATGTCACCGGCAATTAATTTTGAGAAGTGGAGGAAAACCAAGGAGGTCTCAAAGGATAGAGGGGAAATTAAATGCAGTACTAACTTTATAATGGAGGAAAAGAAGAGCCACGTAGATATGTCCACATTTGAGCCCCTGCCAAAGAATGAAAGAGCGTATGTGAGGAAGAGCACTTGGAAGGGAGCGGAGCAGCATCCCAGAGCTGAAGGCAGGATGCCCCTGGACAGCGCAATCTGCCAGCAAAAGGCTCACAAACCCCCTGCCTTAAGAAACTTGTGCCAGCCAAGCTTTGCTACTTGTCGGGGCTCCAATTGCAACTGTTTACATCTTGGAAAAGATCCAGTAAATTTAGTACATCCACATTCTAGTAAACCTTTGCCAGAACTGCATGTGAAATATTACCAGGAAAAATTAGAGCTGAGCAGCATCACAGGGCCTAAAAATTAACCAGAAGACTTGCAAACTGCAGCACCGTGAGCGGAAGATGAGTGTACTGCAGACTGAGCAAGCATCAGCAAATGCTTTGGTTAAACATTTTTGCTAAGACTTAGCTGCAAATGCAAAGTGCCAACTCCTTAGATTCCCACACCAGCAAAAATGGGGAGACAGGACTGTGAGAGTTAATAATTTGAGCAGGACATTTACAGCAAAGAAAAGGTAGGCGAAATGTTGCTGAGGAACTAAGCCAAGAGAAAAAGCAAGAAATGCTATTTAATAACAATGTTTTCCCACTAGATCTGGGGGAAGATATTGGTATTACTGAATATTACCAGCACTTCTGGAGATGCACAGAACAGATGGAGACACATTTTTTTTCCTCTCATCCCAAAGAACTCCCAAACCAGGTCATTGCTTATTTGTGCTACAGGGACATTTTAGGCATATTAGATCAAAGGGATCAAGTTCAAGGTCCAAACCCGTATGCCTTTAATTATGCAAATCTTTCCATCCTCACTTTTGGCAGAGTATTTGCTATCAAGTTACATGTGATTTACAAAAAAATCGCTTATTCTCTGCCTAGTCATCCAGGCTCCCAAGGAGAGCAAGACTGTTTGGTCCAGAGCTTGTAACTGAGGGAGCAGGTCTGACACTGCACAACTCCGCTGCCTTCAGTGCAGCTATGCTGCACCTACACTGATAACGCAGGAAGCAGGTTCTGGCTTTTGCTCATCTCTGCTCTGGCTCCCAGAGACAAAAGCAGTGAATCAACAGCGGTCTTTATTTCATTCATAGCTTTCCTTAAGCTACCTCTCCGTTCTTTGGATATTGAGTGTTTCTAAAGTAGCCTGCCATTTGCCAAGAAAAAAGCGTAATAGCCTCTTTATTACTTCTTTTTTTTACCGTCTTCCTCATCATGTCAATTAGTGTGTTTGCATTTTAACAGAGATCCTGCCTGAAAGCGCTCTGGCTGCTAATGTCACAATTAGTGTTTCTTTCTGTTGGACCAATTATAGGTGATAATGTTACTATTTGACAGTGTTTGTGTTCTAATTAAGAGCCTGATTGCAAATTGGGTGCTCAATTCTGGCCAGGCTGCTGCTTTTTTCCATTGGGCAATCCCCCTGGTCACAGCTTTTTACACATCCCTGGCACAGTATACGCAAAATAAAAACAGATGAGTCATCACTTGCATGAAATATTGTCTCACCTTCACACAGATGCATCCCTTCGCTTTTCGTCTTGAATACTTCAAGCATATTTTCTCTTTGGTGAGAATCTTTATCAAGGACAGAGCAAGCCACAGATATAAGCAGGATGGAGCTTTTGAGTGACAAGTTTAATCCATCATTTAGTGCCTGCACTTCCAAGTGTCAGCCGTGAAACCCGGACTGTTAATATCACTCAGCACCAGTACAACAATTTTACCCATTAAGGAAAACAATGCCGAAAACGTGGCAGGCTGTAAAATGCGAAAAGCCATCGCACAAAGCCGATTCTGGGACAAAAACGGACTAAGATCAAGTATTTTGCTCATCATAGGTGAAAATGACATTCTCCTTTTTAAAAAAGAGATCTCATCCTATGTTTGGGACTACGTAAAATAGCACAGGGACATTTCACAGTATTATTTTTACTGCAGTCTCTGTTTATTTTGCCTTTCAAAAATGCAGGTGTTTTAACCTGCAGCACTGTGTGCGTCCATCTGGATGCTGCTGTGCATAGGAGAGGATATAGGCATATGAGGACAGACAGACAGTGAAGCACCATATTTGTGCAGTCTGTGTATGGTCTTCACAGCGCTCAGGATCAAACACATCAGCAGTGAAGCGCAGCGCCCATCAGTGCAATTTCCCCCGATCACCTGAAATGAGCAATATGCAGGCACAAGTATGAACTTTCTTTGCTTCAGTGCCCTCAAGTAAATTATGCTCACAAGAGGGAAGAGGACAATTTTATGACATTTGAAGTGATGGTTGAAATTTCAAGCCAGGAACATTCCTGTTTTACAAACACGGAAGGACCTTACAGAGAGAAGGACTCTCCGTACCTGTAAAGCACTTCTTCAAGAGGACTCAATGGACTGCACGAATTCAACAGAGCTCTACCAGAAAATCAGGCATTTCACTCCAGAGCATTGTGTCCAACTCCAAACCTATCCTGACAGAAGTAAAGCACTGCTCCCACTTGAAATAAAGCTCCACAGAAAAGCTGTCAGTGTGACTTGATTTCCCTTTCCCAGGAAAAGGCAGGACAACACTCACCCAAGCACAGGCACTGAAAGAGGTTTAGCTGTCTGGATACTCCACAGGCAGCTGACAGTTGGGTCTTGGGCTTTCCTAATTAGACTTATCTGAACAGAGAGCAGAGCTGCACAAGGGCAGCTGCAGTTCCCCTTGCTCTTTCTGACACATTTTGGATGTAGGTTCCTTGTTCTGAACCTTGCACAGGAAGAACAACCTGTAGCTCATCTTAACTGAGTCCCTAGATGTAGTGCTAATGAATTTAGGATTTTTGGCTTATAATTCACCTCTTCAGGATTTTGGTTAAACATATGGTTAAACCAAACAAACCTATTCACTCTTTTGATGCTGATCCACCTAAGGATGTAAGAAAATACTGTGTGTGTTCCTCTGCCTCCATTTCCTTACTGCTGTCATGGGTTCTCAGACTTTGAAGGGTTCAAAATCTTCTTGAGGTCATGGTCTGAAACACAGAACCTGCCTCTCTTGCACAGTCACATCTCTTCTCCCTCAACCAGTCACTCAGTTAATGAGACAATGGGCACATCCTGCCTTCTTTTTTGTCCAAACTTTAGGTGCCTGAAATCCTCCTGAATTCTCTCCATTCATCTGTCTAGGGCTTTTCTACCCTTGAAACACCAGGCTGTGTAGGCAAGCCCCACCGGAAAATGCCTTCCACAAAAATATCCAGGCACTCATGTTTTCTGCTGTTTCAGAGCATCAGCCAGACTGCCTCACATGTACATAGATATATTTCCTGAACCATCGCTGGGAATAAAATAATCCACCCCTGCTTTCTAGGCTTGTGGCTTGGCACGTCCAGGGCTTGTGGAACAATTTCTAAATTCTTTACAGGCAGTAATATTCTTAAAACTCATTCTCTGCAAATTGAACAAGTGGAATTAAGAGTGTGGGAGTTATCATGTTAGTACTGCAAGTCACATCTTATTTTATTTCAAACTGAGGGAAAATGACCCTTTTTGAGAGGTGTTCCATGACCTTAAATACAGGCATGTGTATACATCTGATCATTTTGTGTAATGTTTGTTATGTTATCACAGAACCACTATTTTCCCCATTTTCAAAGCAAAATATAGTCACAGCTCTTCCCCTCCTGCCTGTGAGGTTAATTTAGTGCTGAGTCAAGCACTGCAAGGGAAACAGTGAACAGTAAGAGCTCATGCAAAAGGCTTTAGGGAGTGGACTTCTTGTTCCACACTAAGCTGACATTTAGGGCTGACAGCAAAATCAGCAAACTGCTTAATGAAGATGAACTCACTGCATTTAGGGAGTGTTTTTTCTCATTAATTTCCTGAAACAACATTTCCAACACAGCTCAGGGACTGCAAAGTCCCTCTCCACTGCTGCAAGAGGAAAAGTGTCAGAAATTCCAGCAGGGAGCAGCAAAGAGACTGCTTTTCTGTGTGACAGTCAGATAACCTGGGAAAGTACACCCTGCATCAGCCACTGCTTGAACTCTTCAGGTTGGAGAGCAAGGACAATAATGCCTAACTGCAGAAGACTCTCTCCTACATGAAACATGCCATGGTAGGGCAGGCACATTAGGCATGCCTCCGCGATGCTTAGCAGGGACTGCAGTTCCTCACTTTAAATGTGCAGGTGTTGGCTGGGAATCTAATTATCAAAGAAGAACAAATGCCTCCCCTACAGACACCAGGGCGATCTTCGCCCAGCACCTGCACAGTGCACCTCTGAGCTTCCAGTTGTACCTGTTGTCACCTATAGGCACGCTGGCAATCACTTCATTTATTTATTTTTTTTCAAAAAATGGAATGACCTCATAATAAATATTTTATTTCATTGTATATCCAGAGGAAAAAAAAAAAAAACCACAAAAATCTGTATATTTTTGTTCAATGGTAACTGCTCTCAAGAGATGAGACACATGCCTGCTGACTTCAGTGAATCAGCAGATTTCAGGTAACATAATAGGCTGAAGAATCCTGTTTCAAATATAGACCTTCACCATTTTTCTTGGTACAACATGGCTTTGAAATCCCACCATCCTGACTGAGTAGTGTTTTACAGGCACTTTAAGATAAACAAAGTGAGAAACAGAGGTATCTAGGACATAGTGCTCCAAAACAAATCTAAAGAAGTTCAGTGGTTCTCTTCTTGACTGTGCTGGGGATGCCAAGGACTGAGGGAACAACATATTGTCTGGAATAACACATGGAAGAGGTTCTGGGTATCTTAGTTCTTACAATAGCCATCTTCTATTCTTGAGAAGCTTCTCCAGCTTGGATGTTCACAAAAATTAAAACACTGCATATGTACCAAGCTGAGAGGTACCATGACAAGCCTGCCAGCCACTGCTGAAGTGTGAAGCACCTTTTTGTTAATATCTGGAAGGACTGGGTTTACAAAAGCCCCTCAAGTGTTTCACATTGGTTTATAGATGTATTGGTAATATTTCCAGTTTTTAAGTAGACACAGGCATAGAGAGTTTATAGATTATATGCATCCTCTCTCTGAACTAACTCATAAAAATGGCTGATTCCTTTGGATCTTAAGATAGAAAAAAAATAACAGGACACAAAAGAATTGCTGGATTTCCTGATCTTTCAGGCAATGTAGGAAAAAAATATTAACTAAGAACCGTCTATTTTGGAAAATGCTCTGTACCTCTGTGCTGAGTTATACTGAGCGATTAATAAGAGTATTTTACAAAAGCTGCAAAATCAGTCTGGTATTCTGCCTGGAATACTTCTTTTAGACATAGCTTTGTATTCCATGAAACACATTAATACTTACAAGTATAAACAAGCAAGGGTAACCCTGGAATTAACTATTATTAATAGTTTCCAATCTGCTGCAACATCAGCCTGTGTCTCACCAGGCAATTAAGGCTGCTTTTGCCTTTAAAGAAGGTTTAATGGGTGCAGCCAATGGACCATCTATTATCATGAATGAATGCAATTACTATCCTGCTCATGATCAATATTTGCTTACACTGAGTTAGGAAAAATACTGCAAGCTTGTAGAGCAACTAAATGTTGCTCATGTTAAGACAGTGGGAAAGCCCGAGAGCAGAGAGAAATGTACCCTTAAATAAGCGCAGTTTGTCTTGATATTTCTGAAGTCAGCCAGGAAAAGAGTGCTCATGATCATCGTTTCTGACACTTTGATACTATGAAATTGCATCAAGGAGACAAAGACTTACTAAAACTCGCAGTGGGGAAGGTTAGCAATTAACTGGCTGCTTCTCCAATATCATGAGGAATGTGTTAAAAGAGGCAAACCCACTATGAAATGCTCTGCAAATGAGTCGAGTAGATGTACACTTATGTTCGCACGAGTGACTGGCCTAGGCTAGAAACCATTGCTATATAATATTTCTGGACTACTGTTAACCAGCTCTGTAAGAACAGAGCAGAGGAAAACTCTAGCCCAACAGGGTGACTTTGACTCTCCTGCAGAGGCAGCCAAAGGGCACTAGAAGACCTGCAAGTCTCATTAACAAGCTATAAGTTGTATCAGGATCGCATTAATAGCAACCCAACATTGATACCCAATTATTTAATCACTCCATACAGTGATTCCAATGCAGGAGGGGGAGCCCAGAGTTTTTGAACTTTATTGTTATATTTTCTATGATGAAGACACTTAACATTTCCACTTCGGTTTCCTCTGCTTTAAAATTGGCTTCATACTCTGGGAGCTTAAGGATTATGAATTGAAGGCAGCTAGGAAGAAAGGGGTTGAAAGAGTAGGAGAGAGGTCATGGACAAATCCACTAGTTATGAGCTGAGACTTTAGAATACTGCTTAAAAGTGAAACAAACAGAAAAAAAAAAGAAGTTAAAGCCATCCCTACGGCAGCCAGAATGTTATTTCCCTGGAAAATCCTCAGTAGGAAAGCCTGAAATACCTCCACCTTGTCCAGGTTATACTGGTTGTTCTAGGTGATAGAGCTATCTTTGGTTTAGCACAGCGAGGCAAAGGGCAACCTATACTTCAAAATGGGCTAGAAGACAAGTAATTTCTGTGGACCCTTCCTGGACAAGGTCCCAGAGTACCCACAGAGCGTGCCAAGCAAGCCAGCAGAGAAGGATTACAGGTTTCCAAGGGCGAGGTTGCTGACGGCCTGTTCCCGACAGTGTGACAGAAACATGCTGCCCAAGGGAAAGGGAGGCAAGAGCTTCAATTAATCACACAGCACAAATGACTTGTTAAGTAACAGGTCACTCACTTCGTCGTACTGAATCTTAACTCTGTCTTGAACACGAGGGAAGATCACTCTCACACGCTAAATGCTTTGGAGATTCCTGCAGGTACCAGCTTGTATCACACTCCACAAAGATGTGAAATCACAGAATCACAGAATGGTTGAGGTTGGAAGGGATGTCTAGATATCACCTAGTCCAGCCCCCCTGCTCAAGCAGGAACATCCAGAGCACGTGGCACAGGGTCCCATCCAGGCGAATGTCCCATGATACAATGGAAGTAACAGCGGGTCTGGTGCTCAGCTACGCTAGGTCACTCAGGTAGTATAGAAAGGTCTCAGCCAGGATGGACAGGGCTTTATTTTTAATTCCACGAGTTTGTCCAGTAGCTTTTTGAATGCAGGTACAATTTGGCCATCTGGTTTTGTGGATGCCAAAAGGGTTAGTTGCATTCAGAGAGCAATGAAACAAATTCATGTCAGGAAAATGCATTAAGGTCTACTAAAAAGAAAGCTGTGGCTTCCCCTCAAAGCCCTAGACATCAGCATGAGGGCAAGTATAAGACTTACTGGCAGCCCTGACGAATCAAGGGTATCAGACAAATGAAAACATCAAAAAGCGATTCAAACCTAAAAAAAAAAAAAAAAAAAAGTAAAGGAAGCGTTTTCCAGCAGGAAAATCTCCCTTATTCTCCTCCCTGCCTTCGTCCCATCAATCACTTTCAATCAAATAAAATGCCAGGTTGTTTTTATTTGTCTTCCCATTTCAAAATTTAAGTGCAGACGTTTTAATGAAATGTTCACCTTTGGGAAACAGCAAGTAACGACTTTTGCCTTCACTCAGAAATGTCTGTTGCCAACAAATTTAATATCAACATCAGTTCCTGGTCAGATTTTGACTGACCTGAATCTGTATTTTTAAACAAGTGAAATATTCAAAGAGGGAAGTCTTTGACTCTGTACTGACATGACCTCTAAGTCAGAGCAGCCTCTCTCCTGTGTACAGCGTAAGGAGTAATCAGCTCTGTTGTTTCTTTCCCAAGTGTGCAGCATAAAGAAGAGATCAAATTCTAAATATGGAAAGATGTCATCATTATCTGCATTAAATTTCAGTACAATCAGTGTGAACAAGCTTATTTTCAGAAGTTTGGGCAGGCTCCAGCTAAGCAGAATGCACGCACTGTTTATTAGGAGTGCTGAGGGGTTCTCCACTATTTCTTAACCACCATGTTCAATATTCAGCTTAACTCTACCGAATGATTGAACTGACATGCAAGCACAAAAACAAGAAAATCCTATTAAAAAGATTTAAAAAAAAAAAAAGGCATTGAAGAGCGCTGTTTCAGGGTTGTCTTTCCTAGTTACTTTATAATTTTCAAAACACAATAAAACAAAAAGGTGGGAACCTTCTGCTTTACATAATTATTTCTATTAGCATTGCCAGTAAAGAATCACATACATTACCTACACATTTGCCAGTTTAAAAATAATGTAAGGCTGCATTTTGAAAAAAAAAAAAAAAAAACCCTAAATAAACAAACAAAAAAAGAAAAGGAAGCCTCAAAAGCCAGTGCCCTTGGCAGGAAAGACTGCGTTGTTCAGGCCCTAATGCAGGGAGGTACAGAGCAAGCTCAGCTCATACTGGAGCAGAGATGAAGCCCTTGGAGATTAGGACTGCTGAGACTGTTTTGTTTCCATTGACTTCAGATGTGCAAGTCTTTGTTTTTCATCTTCCTCTAAAGTTATTTTAATTAAAACAAAACAAATCAGAAAATCCCACATTTCAGCAAAGGAAGATCCAAAATAGCCTCGTCTCTCTGTGTTTGCTTACTAGATTCTCTTAGGAGTTTGCTCTTCAATTTGAAAGCATGCTGTTTTCATGTGAAGGGAGAATGGAAATTTCCACGCTTGAGAATTTTCCCTAGAAAATTTCTGTTGGAATCAGCTCTGCCTAAGAGAAGAGATTTGCCATACAAGTAAATATAACTTCTCTCTTCCTAATGCATGTATCCTTTGAGATCCAAGCAACTCACACAGAACTAATGTGCTTTCCCTGTGGAAAACCTGTGCCTCTGCTTTCACCCTAGTGCCCAGCGTGCAGGATATGCCAGTATGATACAATGGTGAAAAGCGAGTATGAACCCAGGCTACAGATTCAAGGCATTTTCAGGAGAGACAGAGAAATACAGACATGTTTGCATCGCATACAACACTTGTAAGACCTTATTTCAAAAACTGCAGTTCAGGTCACCTCTGTCCTAAGGAGATAAACTGAAACTGGAAGAGGTACAAAGAAGTGTTTCTGGGATAAGTTCAGGAACTGAAGATCTATCTTACATAAAGAAATAAAAAGAGCTTGGCTTGTTTAGCCCAGCAAAACGAGACTAGAGAAGGGAGATAATGACTCTTTATAGATACATCGAGGAGTAAATATCAAGGAAGGAGAAGAATTATTTAACCTACTGGATAATGCTGGAACAAGATCAAATGGATATAAATTGGTCATGAATAAATTTAGACTGGAAATTAGGGGAAGGTTTCCAACCATCTGAAGAATGACATTTTGGAATAGCCTTTCAAATAGGGCAGTGATGGGCAAAGAACTTGAATTTAAACTTGTGCTTTGAGTTCTTGAATATCAAAGTGGGTTTGAAAAAAGAATTCATCAACTGTTTGTTGAAGGTGTTGCTTACAGTATATTTTTACATAGCATTATTTCTTGCTCTGGAGCTTCTCCTGATCACCAACTAGGGACATGAAGAATTTTTTTCTACTTTATCAATAATTTTGTTTGTGGATGTTTTTCCCCATTTTTCCTTTTCCCTGAAGTATCGGCGATTAGCCAGAGAGGAAGAGAGAAGTAGGACAGGTGCACATCAAAGTCTCCCAAGAGACTATGGTTATGTTATTTTCCACATATATGAATTTGCACTGATTGCTGGATGTGATGTCTGTAGGTATTCTTCTAGTCTGACCCTTCATAGAAGAGCAGACTTGTCTGCCACCTAAGACCAACTGAGAATTTCATCTAAGACATCTTAGCAAGTATTAATAAAGGCAATTTCTTGCTTTCATGTTGCTGTAGATGGCAGCTCAAAGTTTTTCACTGTGGGTCTGAAGCTGGTTATAAGGTGTGGAAAGTGTTCTACATTGTCTTATGGCCTACAAGCAATATTCACAGCATGTGCAATGCTGTTTCCTATTCCTTGCACCCAAAACTGAATCAAAATCCATAGCGCTTTTGGAACTGTGGGACAGGGAAAGAGGCATCATTCTACCAAGGCAGTGGCCAATGTGCATCTTCCCAGGTCAGCGTTGCAGCTCCTCTCCGTGTTTACCTGCAAGTACATAGGGCAAAGGAAGCAGGCCCGTGTCCACCTTAGAGAGAGTTTTCTGCAGCATTTTCCATCCATGAACTGTCTTCATATTTGTAAGACAGATGGACTCATTCTCCAGCCCAATACCACCATGCTGAAACTTCTTGCAAGGCAGAGTTTTAAACAAAGCTTAAGCAAACATCATCCCTCCTTTCTCTCCCTAAAATACCCTAGTCTTTCTGCCCATTTTTGGTACAACTCCCAGCTTTTCGTTCCAACTTATGTGACCTGTGTCAGGGTCTGCTGTGAAAGCCCATCTCACTCCTACAACCTGTCTGTGGCTTCCTACAGATCACTCACTACTACATTTCTCTTCCAGATCTGCTGGCTGCCCCTGGGGTCCTGATCATGCTGGGGTAGTGCACACTGCTACAGCATTCCCATAGCCCATGAAGCCCATGTGGTTTGGAGCTGATGTTAATGTTTACAATTAGGAAGGCTCTAGAGAAATCTTTTGCTTTTTCCTGTAATATGTCCTGTAAGAAAGTCCACTTGGTCCTTCAGGTCTTGCTTACACCAAGAGCCCCAGTACAGATGTGTGTTTCAATAAGGGTTAAAGGTTTAAGTTTTTACTTTGACTCTATCTGTCATGCAAGCTCCATCTCTGAACTGCTTTACAGAAACCAATACTGCAGCTGCAGAGATAAATAAGAGAAGAAAAATAGAAGTAAGGGGGAAGGGAGAAGTTTTCAGCTGAGACTTAAAATTAGATGGAAAGCCAGTGAAGCAGAGAAATACAGACAAGGCTGTTCCAGATGGCAGGAGGCATAGAGAAGATTCTCATCCCAGCTCTGGCCAGATTGTTTGGAGGGACAGAGAACAAGTAGTTACTTTATGAAATTAAAGGGTATTAGATGTAGAAAAAATTAAAATGAAATGCTTCTGTGAACAGCATGTAGTCAACCTGTGGCATGTGCTGCAGAGAAGGTCATCAAATTAAATACTGAGGTGGGATTTTTATAAGAGTTTGATCATTGTGTAACTACTAATAATATGCAGTGCAATGCAAGTTGAAGGTAATCAAATTTCAAAGCTTCCCAGGATGATCCATCATCTATCACGGCAGCAAGGCAAGTTCACCTCAGGATGTAAATAATCAAAAGAAATTCCACAGTTAGCTGGAAAGTTATGGGAGTTTGTCACCTTCTCTTCACAAACCAAAACTGATCCCTGCTGGAGGTCAGGCACTTACCTCACTGACCAGAGTTTACATTGTCTTTGCTGTTTCTTTGGTGCTGTTCTTGTTCCTTGATTATGCTGCTCCTGCTCATCTGGGTATTCAAACCTTAGCACTTCTTCCTTTGTATAATTAAGGAAAAAGTGAAGTAATGTGCATCTCTTTCTATACTTCTGGAGAATTACTGAAGGTCAAATCCAGGATAACTGGATAACTGGATATCCAGGATATTTACTTCATGAAGGCTTGCTGTTATCTGAGCACTTCAATTAAGATGAGGCTGAAAGGAATGTAGCTGGGGCTTTAAAAGCTCTTGCCTCTCAAGAAGCCCATCTTCCTAACCTCGTATTTTTTTATCTGCTTGCCTCTTATTCTCCATGGTGTCGAGGATTACCTCAAATGTATCCAAGAGACTGAGGATCTCTGGGACTGCCTCCTAACTCCCTCCCTTCCCTCACAGAGATCTCA
The DNA here is from genome assembly GCA_013389825.1 of Crypturellus undulatus. Classification (NCBI taxonomy): domain Eukaryota; kingdom Metazoa; phylum Chordata; class Aves; order Tinamiformes; family Tinamidae; genus Crypturellus; species Crypturellus undulatus. The sequence continues at coordinate 25,961 of VWPW01001154.1, read as the reverse complement.
GAGAAGTTTCAGGAATTTGGCAGATTGCAAGTAGCAAGAACAACAAAAGCTACGTGAATTTTACTCAGGAAAAAAAAAAAAAGGTTAATTTTTAAAAAGATGCTTGGGAAGATCATTCTCTGCCTTTTAATCCAGTTATGTTCATTAGCTGCATGAACATCCTCTGTTCCCATCAAGCTTTGCTTCTGTATTTGACTACCAAGATCTGAGCAAGGCATTTCTGATTCCTTGCTCACTCCTGCAGAAGCCTTGGCTGAACACGCCTGACACAAGCAGACAGTGCCGGGCCCAGCTACATGCCTGCTGGTAAGTGGCACGATGGCATCAGTAGCTGCCTTTGTACAGAAGTCCAGTAGTTAAGGCATTTACCTAGGAAGTGAGCGATGAGGATTCACTAGGAATGCGTGTAGAAAGAAGCTTGGGTTTGGGTAGCACGCAAGAGTGATGTACTCCCTTGTGTCTCTACTGAGACTATTTTTCTGCAACACAGGATGCAAAATTCACGTCATACAAAAAGGAAAGGAAGAGAAAAAGAAAAGTAAAATCAATTACGTCAATTGTATAAGCAACTTTGTGGAAGACCAGGAAAATGACTGGAGGGAATGGTGCTGGAGAGCTGGGGATGCCAGAGGGAGGTGTGGGGAGCAGAGGAGAGCAAACTGTGTGTAGCTGTTGTGGAGTAGCTGCATGGACTGAAGGACACAAAGCTTCTGCCAGAATCCTCTACTCTAGCTGGAAGCACAGGTGGGAAACATAAGGAAATTCCCACTGCAGGCTGCTTTCACAAACATGCATTACCATCTCTTTGCTTCAATAAGGAATGTTCCTAGCTTGCACATTCTAGCTTGCTCTATATAGACCAGACTCTGAGGAGTCTAACTGTTCTTCTAACCCTCATCCCCAAACAAGTAACAGCAACGTGCTTCTACGGACAGAAAGACTAGTTTGCTAATGGGGAAATAACACGAGCCTATTCCCTCTACAAAGACTTATCCTTCTATTTGCTGAAGACTCAGAATCTGAAAATTTTTTGTTGTCCAAACTGCAGCCCCTAAGATTCTCATTTATCTATTTGTCACTGTAGCTCCGTGTCCTTTACTAACTGGGCCTCCTTAACCAGAAACACGACCAAAAATCATCCATGGGAGAAAATTCCCCAATGCAAACTAACAAAACAACCATAAAAAGGGGTCTTGTTTTATGACATGCTCCATTGGTATTGCAGCATTCTGCCTATGTGGGCATATTTTCTAACACATTATGCAAAAATAAGTCAGGGAAGATGCTGAGGATTGTAATTTTCTAATTTAATTCTGCCATTTCCAGTAATGGAAAGCCATACTCTGGTTATTTATCTTCATAAGTGACAGATGCATTTCATTAAAACTTCCTTAAATAATTTCTCATGGCACTTGAAGGAGGAAAAAAAGGAGTGAGAAGATATCTATTTTGTAAGCACATGCACTTTGATGTTTTGAGAGCTGTTAAACACGCAAATGATCTATGACATTGCATTAAAGAGGTCAAGTAAAAAGACATTTGTCTGGTCTTTTCTGAAATGTTGAAGCCTGTTGAACAAGTTGTGAAACAATCTGACATTGACTGTTGCTGGATGAAAATATGTTAATAATATCAGCATGGAGTGATACAATGACTCCCACTTGGGAGAATCTCAGGGCTTCATGTGATGCTGTGACAGATAGATGCTTCCTGCTCCAGATAGTGCTGAAATGCTGCCATAGAGGGGCAGGATGCAACAGCTGTAAGGCAGGTGACTGTAGAACATCTCGGTCAGGAAGTAAAGAACTCTGTATACAGTTGAGACTGCACTGAAATAAGCAGTGTTTCAGGGAAGGTGAAAAATCACCTGGTTTTCATTCCACGGTGGATGACTGATGGCAGAAACAAAACATCTCTTCCTCAAAATCCGTGTCCTGTGCTAATACACATGGCCCTCACAGAGAGAGGGTACTCTGTAACAAGCGTAAAGCCCTAGTCTGGGTGTCTGCATATAGGAGCTACAGAGGAAGCAATGAAAGCATCGAAGAAGGGACAGTTACAGGAAAGATCATTTCTCTGTTGTCCTCATACTCAGCATAGTTTAGAGAAACTTATTCTATAGGGTGAGGAAAATGAGCAGTGCACTGAAACCGCTCTGCTCACCCACTCAACATTCCTACATCAAATAAGGGTGGAATGGTTTAGAGGTAGTACTGTCATGGTGTTTTACTCACATTTGTGATTAGGATAACTTCCTAACTTATAGGGGGGTCAAAATGGGACAGAGCAGCAAAGGGAACTTTTCCCAATCTCCTGTATCACAAGCTTAGCATATGCTCTTGTGCTTGCTACCCACCAATAGAGGTGAGATGAGCCAAGATTTCACCTCTGAGGAAGTGCTCATCCCTCCACCGATGACGTGGATGGAGAAGCTTCATGGCCTCCAGACAACGGTGCTCCTGCTCCAGGCTCCCCTTTTTCAAGCCTCAGAGCTGTCAAGTGAGCTGAGAGAGTGACACATAGTCCCTGCTGTCATTTGGCTGGCATTCTGCCTATGTCTTAGCACCTTTCACTGGCTCTACATTTACTTTCATGTAACTGAGCAAATAAACTCAAGTGAATATGTTACTCAAGAAATGCTGCCCTCTTGTTGGATAGTGAATCCTGCAGTCTCTTCTCACTTATTTTAAACTACTCACTGAAAACTCTCCATTTGTTATTCTTTTCCTGTACAGTTTGTTGGCAAAGAAGTCATGGTGAATACTGGAGCAAGGTAAATCAACATGGACTAGACAGGTGGTCTTCCTCTTACACTGACTGTAGGAACACTAACTCTTTGACTAAAAAATACTATCTTCTTCACAGAAATACTAGCAAATGAGTTAAAGCTTGCTTCCTCAAGTGTGTTTAGAGGACGTGATTTCCATATGTAGAGTGCCCTAATGCTCTTCACTGAGTTCAGAGCTGCATTGCTCTGAACCAGTACCAAATCTCACAGGGCAAGGGGTCTCCTCCCTCCAGCTAGCCTGGCACCTGTAGTAGATTTCTGGGGAACCAATGCCCAGCTCCCTTAGCAATTCAGTAGAAATCTATCTCCTTAGAAAAATCCATCTTGAAAAGCACAGCCATTCCCAACACTGAACACTGGGCTTCTCAAGTGACAGCTCAGTGTGTAAAGTGTGGCTGGCACACAGAAAACATACCCCTTTTCCCCTGATGTTTGTTTTGTTCCTGTTTCTTCATTCATTTGGGGGGTGTTGTGTGAGAAGGTGAGGGAGATCCTCCTGCAGGCTTCTTCTCTTGCTCTCCTTTCTGGCGTTATTACCACTGATACTTAGTCACTCTGAGTTCATGTCAGTTGCTGTTGAGTCACGATAGCAGGTAGCTCCAGGAGGCCGTGGCTGTGAGTGGATGAGACCACCTATTTGGGCACAGAGAAGCAGTATAGAGGAAACCACGCAGAGAGCGACTCAGGGGAGTGAGGAACGAGAAAGGATGTTGCCAGCTCACCAGGCAAACCAGGCTTCGGGGGAGGCTCAGTTCTCTTACTCACACTCTGGTGTTCAGAGCATGACTCAGTCCACACCACACAGCACTCTCCGAGGCCAGCCACATGGAAAGCCTTTCGTCTGCAGCATTTCAGCTGGGATGCTGCTGTCACTGCCTCTTCCTTCCTCCTTGTTGTGCAAGGGAATAGCTGGGACTGATGCTGAGCACTTCTGTTGCATGGCTCAATGCTTACCAGAAAGCACAAGTCAAGGATGGAAGAAAATATCTCCCTTGCAGTTAATCATTGGCCACACTGTGAAACTCATCAAAGTATGAGGAAGCAATTGAAGCTATTTGTACTTGTGGAAAATGGAAAAGACAAAAGTACAGGAAATTGCTTGCTGTTCTGCTTTCAGTGCCACAGCTATGATTACTCTCCTGTTGGTGAGATTCCTTCAGAAGAAAAAGCTAAAGAAAAAATAAACCCATCAGGTTTTGCTTTGTTTGTTCTGAAAAATCCTTTTCATGTATCTTATGATCAATAAAGACAACCTCAGGGCACTCAAGAAACACCCCCTCCCTAGAAAGACTGAGCTGGATAGCCCAACTGAACACACCGCTATGGCAGCCTCATCTGCCAGATACTTATCGAAGTGGGGAGGGTTAACTAGAACTCTCAGTGGACCTGAAACACCCTAGCGAAAAACATTTTTCTTTCAGAAGTTTCTATGTATTCTTACACGTCAAAACGCAATTGTGCACCTTGTAATAGATGTAATAGCTCTAGGCCTTTGTTGAATGCTTGCAGTGTCCAGAACAGAGACTTCATTTTGCTCCACCATCACATCAGGCCCATACTGCAAATACAATAAATGGACAGTCCTGAACATGAGGCCTCTGACTCTGAATGAACAGGCCCCTTCCATCAAAAAGTCAGGATCCTCACAGAATGATGGTTGTCCTAGGCATCTCTGTACACACATCTACAGCCTCATTCCCTGAAATGCCCCCATAAGACCACTGCAGCAACAGTCTTTCCCAAGACCAAATTCACTAGTAGGTAGCTCCAAGACAGGAAGTGGTTAGGGTAAAAGCACTTTCTAAAAACCACTTCAACATGACCCAAGCATAACAATAATATAGCCTGATATCTCTATAATAATTTCCCCCAAGTTGCTGTAAATTTTCTTCCCTCTTGAGATCTTAATTTATGTAGGTCCTGATTCACTCAAAACAGTGACCTAAGGAAGCTCAGAGCTCTTTGCAAACTCTGTGTACACGGAAAGCATATCCTGCTTGCTGTTTTGTGGCCTCAGCGGAGTATGGCAACATTTAAATGCATGGCATTACACTAGACCAGATCTTTGGGGACATAAATCAGTGTGATGCCAGGGCTTCAAGCCATTTGTAGTTTAAAAGCTGTATCAGTAAGAGTAGCATGCACAAGGACAAAGTGTTGAAATTTTATCTTTTTCTTGCCTATTTTCTTTGTTATATTATTATCCCTGTCATAGACGCATGGCATTCCTTTCTATCTCATTACGAGGATAAAAACTTCAGTCAATTTGTAGTACATGATACATTGACTTGTGACTATGTATACCATACCAGCCATAATGGCTCCATCCAAAATGCCAAGCAATTGGGTTAACAATACAGGGTAGTGTTTTCCTTTTCCAAAAACAATATATTTTTCACATGTGCAGAGAAGCAAGAGAAGAATCAGCAATGAAAACAAAAGATCAACATATTTTCCTTTTGTTGCATAGTTCTAATAGGACTTAAATTCTCACCTGCGCTGCAGTCGGGATTAAACAACTGACATCCTCATTCAAATGCTATGAGGATGAGAGCCATGAATAACTTCAGTAAGCAACCAGACACTGAAATGAACTCCATGTTAGTGTCCAAGGCATTTTACATTATAGTGAATGAGAACATCCCAAAGCAGGGACAGAAGCAGAGGAGTGACCACAAAGACTTCCAAGACAAGAAAATTAGCCTGATTTCTTTTTTTGTTAAGATATGATACTATTTTAAATTTACATCAGAAATCAACTAAATGCTCCACTGGGTTTTCTGACATTTTTCTGATTGTCAGTAAAACACAGAGTCATATAGGTTTGTTGGGTAGTATATAAGAAATTACAGATCACGGTTATAAGAGCAACATTAATGTAAAAGTTAGGTCCTGCTTCCATTTGTGCAGTGCATTGCCAGCAGGCTCTTGGTAGACATCACCTCTGGATTTCACTACGGTATTTGAGATCAGAATTTTATACCATGACACACTTTTATCAGGCATATCATCAGCTACGATGATTTAAGGGTTGACATACAGCTCCACTGAAATCTGTGCCCATTTCCATCATTTAAATGCCTGTCTGTGACCATGGGTTTTGTTACTTTCTTCTTTTATCTATTATCTTCTTTTTTATGGTGTTAGTTAGATATAACTGATAGGGTTTTAAAGGATTTTTTTGATCATCTCTGCAGAGCCCATTTTTAAAAGTCAACCTGCGAGACTTACTCACTGTCCTTGCCCTCCCTTCTCCTTCTAACTCTGTTAAATCAGGCTCCATTTTTCCCCCAATTGCTCCGCACAACCTTGCATTCTGCATATTGACCTTTCATATGCTGCCATTTGGATCACCAGCTCTAGCCATTACATTAGCAACACACAATTACACTCTCAAGGTAGACTCAAGTGCAGATTCTACCTCTATATAAATACCTTAATGAATGGAAAGATGCTGATGTATGTTTGAAGTATGTTTGCAGCTCACGTACTGGAGAACAAGGATTCTGCAGAGACTTGAAACTGTGGGTAGTGATGGGAGCATTTTCCAAATGTCTGTGTTCCAACAGAGTGCCCTCTGTATGCTGCGGTTTTCTGAAGCACCCACATCTTATATTCTTTCTAAAGAATATATTCTTTATATATTCTTTCTAAAGTTTATTGTGAAAGCTGCACCTGGGTGTCAGCTGGGGACTGTAACATCTAATAAGTTTGGTCAGTTGCTCATTCGGTGCAAGGACTTGACACTTTTCAAAGAAATGGTCTTCATGACTAATTTAATCTACTGTGCCTTTGTCTACAAACTGCTGTCCTAATACACGGTTATGAATATTCTGCTTTAGTGCTATCTGATGCTATTTTGAGGTTGAGATGTTGTCAATAAAGAACACATGCTTTTTTCTTTCTTTTGCAAAACTCAGCATATACCCTTCTGTGAACAAATAACATCACACCTAAAGCAACTCTGTCTTCTCTCCCAACAGCAACACTGGATGGCAAATCCCACATCTAAAAGGGATTTCCCCCACACTCTGTGGGTACTGACTGCATATCTACAGGAGACACGTTTCATTGTCTTCCATAGGTTTCCAGATGTGACAGTTAGAAGGATGTGTGAAATACTGGATTTAAACCATTTCCATCTATCATCATCAAGATAATTTGAATAAAATTTGTTCACGGTCCCAAGACCACTAAGAGTGAATTATTTTCACTCTTCTTGAAAAAAATATTTCTGTGAAAGAAGGGAATCAGGGAGAAGGCACAGAGAGAGGCTGTGCTGTACCATCTCTGTGTAAACAGACAGCTTAGTCTCCAAGGTGTTTGTTTTTACTGAGAACCTTGCTAAGCACACAGTGCTTCATACTTACACTGATATTTGGCCTGGAGAAGACTCACCACAGGCTCCAATAGTATTTATTGACTCCATAACTCACCAAAATAGCCATCAAATATTATTCTATGCAATGGTAGGTAATATCATTCTTTTAATATTCATTTAATACATTGATTTTGTAAATGGGGACTCCTATATACAGAAGTCTTGCTTTGGCTTTGTGCATGAAAATGAATTCCATTCTAAAATCCATAAAGGTAATAAAAATCTATGGCCTGACTGGGCACTCCAGCATCCCCATTTAATTAACTAGTTCAGTGAAGGTGAGGAAAAGAGAACACTTCTCAAAGATCTCAGAAAGAAAACATCTTGTTACCAGTGAAGGGAATACCTTCCAGAACATCCTGCCTTCTGCCAGTGTGTGATATAATGACTTCAAGTAAAGTCTAAAAGGAAGTGATGGAACAACTATGCGTGTGAAAAAAGGGAATTCAGCGTACTTCTGCACTCCATACCGCAAGGCTTATTCAGACCTTGTCACCCACAGAAGAATCTTTTCACTGAGATTCCCCTGAGGAGCAGAGATGCTGTGTCAATCAATCGCTGCCTCAGCGGTTCCTTGATTAGCACATGGCCCTGCTGGCGGATGGCCAGGGCCTCCAACAAGAGCTGCTGCTCCCCAGATGCAGTGCGGCCTGGTAACAAGCTCCCTCTCAAGGGCAAGGGAGCCTCAAACGTGCAGTGCCTTTCTGTTGGGTTAGGAAGAATTAACTGCAGCAAAGGGTAGCCACGCTTGCAAAAAGGGCTCTGTCAGGACAAAAGCAAGTCTGAAACTCTGCAAGGCTGTTGGAAGCGTGACAGTGTGCCAGTTCTTTGTCCATCATCCTGGTTTAACTTCACTTATATGCAGAAATGTGAGCTGCTCCAATGACATCTTGAATCTTAGCTCAATATTCATCATCCAAAGATTTAAGTCCAGTTAATTCACCAACAAGTAATTATACAGATCTGGCCACTTTACAAACAGCTATGCAACCCCTTTCTTAGGGTTTCCAAGCAATTTTATCCCTATTCTATCAGTGTGTGACATGGCTTCTTCTTGTGCCTGCAGAGCCGAGTGCCACACCACTGGCACGGTCCCCTTCCTGCAGATACCTGTTCTCCAGTCTGTGATGGACCACACTAGCTTCATCCTTGTAGCAAACCTTAACACTGCACCTGCACTGTAGAGTCAGGATGAAGAGCTTATTTGCAGGAAAAGAGAGAGTCATGGCAACCTCAGCTGTTAGTGAATTCTGAATGAATTTGGGGATAATCATTTATGATTGAAAAAAAGGAAGAAGAAATGAATGAGAAAAAATGCTAATAAATCTTATTTCTCATTCCAATGGGATCTTTCAAGGTCAGATTTAACGACACTTACTTTTTGAAAGTTAAAACTAACAAATGAACTTTCTCTGTATCACACAACTGAAGCTCAAAATTAAAGCTTCTTGGGTAGGTTTTTACTCTGGGTCAACTCAGCTGAAAACATATTTTTCCTGATTTACTCACTCTGTTGCAGGACAGAACTGTTTGCACAGCTCATCAATTACAACATGCTTCCACCTTTAACCTGCTCAAGGAGAGGGTACTGGTGGCAGGCACAGTGTTTGTAATCAGCACATGTACTCATGGATACATTTTTAATGCAGAACATAAAAATACACAATATAAATATTTATGTGGAAGATGAAGAGAAGGCTGTGAGCTCTCAGCATATAATACTGTTTTTAATGGGATAAGCAATTTTTCATATGCTTTAGTGAATTTTAGCCTGATTAAAAGAACAAGCAGGTAACTATTGGCAATATATGTATGCACATTAGGAAAAAAACCTAGTCATGCATCCCAAGCCTATCCAGAAATTTATGAGGACTTGGATGTGGTGCAGAGGGATCTTTACAGAAAAGATCAAAGGAACCATGAGGATTCAGGCAAGAGTTTTCTTAGATAGCCCCTACGTAACAAGTTCTGTGGAAATTTGTAACTCAGGGATGGTATTGTTCAGTTGCAGCAACAGGCAAGCAGAGCAGTAGAGAATACCATCCCCACATGCATGTGGTGGCCAGTGCTACATGCTAAATGACTTGTTTAACTCACTCTGCTCTGATGATAACATTTTCTCAGTGACTTCCTGAAAAATGACTTCTCTTTCTCTCACTTCGTATTAATATCATCTCCAGAAGAGGGAAAGAGAACGTCCGCAACCTCATCCTAATGTTAAGATTGCCCTGAATATCAGCAAAAGCTGTGAGGAAGAGACCTTGCACACTCATGGCCTCAGGTTTCTCAGATTTTGGGCTGCCAACACAAGGCAGCCTTGATTGTCCAAGGCTTTTTCTGTATCTTCTTGGAGAATAATGACTCTTGAAGGACACCTCCCTTGAGAACCACAGACACACTCACCTCCTGTCTACTTTTTGTCCTTTTTGTGGTCTTATCTACCCAAATGAATATTTATGAACTACCTGGTCTGAAAAAATCCAAATTAAACCTGAATCTGAACTTTGCTTGATGTCTAATGAAAGGCATTTCAGTGATGTCTACTTTCTGCCATCCTAACAGCATGGGATCAGGATGTTTAATGCCATGAAATATAAAACAGGATGCAAGGCTCTTCTTAAACATAATGAGGTAATGATTTGGAAACTTCTGTAACTACAGGTTTGCACCATTCTGACTAACATTCTGCATTTTTTTTTCTCCTGTAAGTGCATTTTAACTGCTGGAATAAAGACTACACCTTGGATCCTGAGAGCTAGGCACTGGCTGACATCTTTATGTCAGGATACTCTACCAATCACTACTAGTTCTCCCTGATGTTTGATCCCAGGCCTCCCACACATGCTGAGATACAGGAGGTTTTGGTATCATGAGAGGCCATAATGATAAGAAATACAGATCCCCAATGTGAATGCAGGAGCCATGAGTCAGACATGAGCTAGACTCCAATTGCTATGAACAATGCACCATCTGAGCTATATCAGCTTAACGATGGTCAGGTAGTCAGTACAACTCTTATGCTGAAACAGTTAATGTCTCCATTTTCCAATATATGTAATAATATTGTGGCACACAATAACTTCACACTAGTCAGTGAAAAACATCTTTCTTTTTGTTGCTTATTGCCTTAAAAATTGGGGTTCTTCTCAAAAAAAAACATATTTTTTTTTTTAACTCATGATTCAAATCAGTAAATAATCCTAACTTGCATCTCACTTTTCACTTTACAATCTCAATGTTGACATAGGTGAACAGGTTCTATCTTTACTCAATGTAGAATGAAACTGTGTTTTGCCCACACTCAAATTATCAAAAGAGAGAGTCAGGATGAGGATTCACACACAACCTCTGTTCTAGCCTCAGGAGAACACTGTTTTTTTCCTGTACACATCAGAGACACAGTGGTCGTCACACAGATTGAATTTAGAAGTTAACAAGTGAACAAGAAGTTCACTTATTTCTATGGTACTTACATAGGTGGCTTTTCATGTAGTTGGATACACAGAGTCCCTTGTTTGCAGGATCTTGAAAGATAGCCTTTTGTTCCCCAGTAACTGTATTTGAGGCGTGAGATGAAACTTCACAGTATGTCAGAAATTCTGAAATGCAATGAAATCACTATACTACCATATGCCACACTCTGCCTAGACACAGAAAGAGTAAGCTAAATTCACTATTGCAGCTGCCAAAATGAATTTATTTGCTTTTATTGGTATATGACTCAGCTTTAATATTTTTTTAAGACAGTTCTTGGTAATTGTGAGGACAGGAGTATAACATGAATAAGAACAGTTGGCCAATTCCCTTCAAGCAGCCTAGTACTCAAGGTAGGAAGTGAGGTAAAGCAAGAGTCAGAGCAGCCAGATTTTCTTCTTAGGCTTTTGAAAGGAAAATTCCCAGCCCTTTGGCCCTGTACAGTTTTTCTCACTGGTCAGAGAAAGCGTTGTACAGGGGCTAGCACACAAGACTGAAAGCTGAGAATACTAGGCCCCTGTCCTAGGTCTAATACTGTCTGTGGTGATCCTCAGTTGTTCCTCCCACAGCCTCAATGCACTAGACCATAAAATACAAAACGAGCACTTGCCTACAGTGCATGTGCAATGAGGCCTTATCTAATATCAATATAGTAGCTGGTCATTCTGGGAGGAGAAGACAGGATATTACTTTGGTAATTTATCAAAACATATTCTTGCTAATCAGAGGTGGAATTGCCCCCAGTCTCAAAATAATTAGTTTTGTACCAGTGGAAGAAGTCTCATGATGCTTCTGGAATGAAAGAGGAAGAAATAAGGATGGATCTACCTTTAGATATCAGTTGCATAGATGACCTTATTTCTGATATTTCCTTACTTCATGTTTATGGGAGTTTGCACTTTGTTGCTGCAATTGGTTTCTCATTACTATCACCTTTATTTACTGCTACTGAATTATTCTTTCTCTAAGAAATAAAGTGAGATTACTCTTGATACACTTGGTCTATTCTTTCCATTTTCACACAGCTTTGAACTAAACCCAGTTACCACTTCTGTCTCTTGAAGGGATACAAAGCATTCTGCTTTGGTTTACAGGACTGCAAAGTGTTATTTAGACTCTTTTAACAAACTAAGCTGACTTTGCTGTGAAAATTGGGTTTTACAGATCTCTCAGAACAAACCACAACTTAAATATTTGTGACATTATGCATTTCTGATATTATTTCAAACACAAATGTTTGAAACATTCGTGTTTCATTACCCTACATTTCTGTAGGCTAACTCCTCTTCCCTCCTCCCCTAATTTCACATCAGTCTCTCATGCTATCATTTGCATCTGGAGGAGCTATGTGCAAGCTGGATATGTCTATTAGACAGAATTAATTTCTTTCAAGCTCCTTCTCTGCACAGCTGTGACAGACAGAGACCGGTGCTGTTTGCAAGTGTCATCAGAGCATGACCTCAAGTTAATATGTTGAATGATGAAAGAAAAGAAGACTCATTCAGCATATGGACGCTGTACTGAGATTAGCCAGAAGTACTGAGCACATACAAATTGCTGTTTTGTCAGTACAGTGCCTCGCAGACATTTAAAATATTCCAGCTATTCTCAGCCATCATCCTCAAGGCTGTGGTAACTAAAAAAAGAGGAGAATCAAAATAGCATTTCCAATCTAAATGTCATTGTTTTAGATAAAAGGTTTGGACCTGGGGGCTTAGAGCAATGCATGACCTCCTGGCAGCTGCCACGCTCAATGTGATGTGGAAGGACTTGCAGCAACATGCACAGAGGCGTTTGCAAGGCCAAGGGAAGGGACCACAGGGTATGTAGCCATTCAGTGGTAGACATTGGTTTAACTTCAGTCTAGTCCAAGAACAAAGAACATTACAAGAATCTCTAAAGTCTCCATAGCCACTTGTGCTAACTGTTCTCAGTTTGCTTGCCTGCAGACATCAAGCCCCTCGTTCAGATGCTATCTTTTCTAACAGTGGGAGCAGGGCTGCTGGGGTTGCCTGGGCCACGTATGGTAAGTGACCTCTTCCCTCCCTCAGACAATATTCTCCAGAGAGGAGTGTCTGGGTGCCTGGGGGTGCATCGCCTGCATTAGTGTTCAGAGGGTAGATCTAATCCATAGCTGGCTGAAAATTTACACATTTAGGGGAAATTAAAAATCAGTTATATTTTGGTGATTTCTCCGCAGCTCTACAGTCATTCCTTTCTTAAATCTAAAACACAAGAGAACCCCTAGCAGAAAGACTGAAAGAAATGCAATTTGCCTCCCTCTTCTGACCAACTCCAGCAGTAACTGTCACTGCAGGCAGGATTGTGGAGAAGACATCAAATCTCTTTCTATCTGTGGTTCCTATTGTTGACTTTGACAACTACATCCATTTAGGGTCAGACACTATCTTGCATTGCTCCTTTGAAATGAGCAGACATCTGGAGCAGACAATAAATGCAGAATTTAGGTTATAATAACTTCAATACTTTCAGTGCAAAGAATCATCTATTCACCTCTCCACATTGTCTGCCTCTCCCTTATGCATGCTTTTCTTGCCTTTGTGTCTGGTCCTATGTTCAGAAACCTCTACATCATCTGTTCTTTTTGCAGCCTTGTTTAACTGAATGAGCTTCTTCTCTATCTATTGTCATCTTTTTCAAGCCTTTCAAAACAGCAAGACCCACAGTGCTCCTGTCTCTCTTCAAAGGTGATCAAATCTGAAAGCATTGCTTATTACATTCTCCCATTACCCCTCTTCTACCTCCCCATTTACAGCTGCTTAAGAAAATAGGATGTAAAAAAAATCTGCTTGAGAGGTAGAGGACAGTGAATGTCTTCTTTTTTTTTTTTTTTTTTTTCTGGAAGCACAGATATCTATCCTGTGGTTGATGCAGCCCATTAAACCTAACACACACAGATCTTGGGACTTATTTCTGTTAATAAGCTCTGCTTTTTTTGGTACCAGCCAGCAGCTCTTAAGAAAAAGATAAAGATTTTACTGAAGCCTCTTGCCTATTCAATGGTCATTTCACAAGGGGATACAGTTTAGACTACAAAGTTATCAGCAGTAATTGTGTACAAAATCCATTTTTTCCTCACTGGTCCCCCAGCACGTGCAGCCCCTATGCTGTGCTCTTTAGTTTAAAAGACCTGTGTCACAGTTCAAGTGGACAAAAAGTGTCCCAGCTGATATGAGCAAGTTTGTTCTTCTCTAGACACTTTCTCTTTTGGTTCGTCTGTTCTGTCCTCTTCTATACTTTCTGCTTTTCATGTAGGTTATTTGCAGTACTGTTCACAGTGACACTGGATTGTTATGCAGACACTGAATGGGAATTTCCATTCAGTTCCTCCAGCTGCGAATGAACAAACACTGATTGTCCATAATCTCCTCACCAGGTAATTGAAAATCAAATAGTCTTTTGTTAAATCTCCAGCTATGACAGCTAAGGAGTAAGCATGGGGAGAAAGGAGATGGAATCTGCATTTACACTTAATTACAATTTGTATACTATATAAACACTTGTCAAGCACTTGCTCTAATGTTTCACTTCTCATGGGCAAATGCCTGGTCACCTGCTTGCAAGAATGTCTATACACAGAAGACTCATGCTTGCCTCTGAAAGGATTGGTTGGTGGCTTGGTCTAACGGCTGGTGAACACCAAGGTTGAGTCAGCAGCAGAGAATTATGATAATAATAAAAAGCAAGACCAGGCAGCATTTCCTAGAGCTCTCTGCAAGCTCACTGGGACCCTCTTAAAAGCATTACAAATATAGTGGGTGGTTTGCAGGCAGTTGCCAGCAAATGGTGCATGTGGGAGAACAGCAGCAGCTCACAATCTTCCCTGGGTTGAGATTGGAAAAATACCTCACAGCCTGCAATTCAGATGTTGTAAACTAGACTTGCACTGCCATCTCCTGGCTGTACCATACACAAAGGAAAATTTAATATGCTGACTAGCATGTCATATTTTATTCCCATTCAGGTTATGGGCCTGATCTAAAGTCCACTGACATGAACGGGTTTCAAACTAGCCCTTGAAAATATGTGGAGGATGAATAGTTACACAGTCATTTACTTTTGGATCATAAATATGAAAGAAAAGGTTTGCTGGCCTTATAACACTTGTACACATATATTTTAAAATACAGTGAAAATATGAATAGAATTCTTCTTATGCCAGTCGCCACATAAATGTGCTTTACCATAGCTTCTCACCTTGCGGGGAAGGGAGATCACAGCCTCTTGAGGCATCCCTGATGTTCTAGCTGTCACACTATGTCCTCCCAGATGCTTAGGAATCTCTGTTTCTTTATTGCTCCATGGAAAGGAAGTCCTGTATGCATACAAAGAAGGACCATATACTTGTTTGTTTTGTAATATGGGACTATAATAAGGAGAAAAGCTTCTAGTTAATATTCTTCTTTCTTTCCTAGCTTGCAATGTCTAGCAATATTTCCTGCTAATGTTGGCACAGGGATGGAGATAGATATTGACTTTCATCTCTGTACAGATTTCTGGCTTTACTGCTCCATAAACTGCTCCAAGAGAATAATAATAATGTGATGCCATGATTTATAAGAACAATATAGTTTTTTTTTTTTTTTTAACATTTTTACAGTTTCAAAGAGTATTTGCTTTTAGAATTTTCTTTTATCTGAATTTCTACTCAATAGAAAATAGAAATAGTCATGGAAAATCTCAAGTTTGTAGCCTAAGGACATATGGACCTTTGGGAACATGTGGGCTCAGAGTTTTTGTTGTTCCAGGTCTGCCCTTTAATCATGATCAATTGATCTGGCTCATGTAACTTGCACCTTCCTCAAGTGAGTCATTTTTCACACCTGTAAAAAGAGGAATAATCATACTGTTTTATCTATCAGCATTCAAAAAGAGATTTACTGTGCTCCATTCTTCCACATTCATTAGGGACACTGATAGTCAACTGCAGGACATTATTCTTTACAAAGATTCTCCAGAAAATGCAAACCTAGATGAAACCAACAGTGACTGTATTTTGAATCCTATGTTATCTTTGCTCTGTAGTTGAATAATATCAAATTCAACCGGTAAAGGCACATTCTTTCCTTGGTTTACATGTGTGTGATGTATTTTAAATGAGAATTACTTTCATGACAGGAACTGCTTTGACAATTTGCATTAAAGATAAGCTAAATGAGGTGTTGAAGAGTAGAACTAGCTCCTCACATTCATTTACTTTTAATTAACCCATTTTGGATGTTAATTTTGGATTATGCCCTGTCTTATGCCATCTATAAGATCCAAGTTGTTCTTCCATAACCCCCGATCACCTCATTTTTTTCTATGCCAGTTAACCCTTCCAAGATATTGACAGCTCACAGCAAAAAAATAAAAGAATGTCAGTTTGCTTTTATGTACTTTGAAATAAAACACAGTAGCTTTCTTCTATTTTGTCTCAAGTGAAATGGCAACTGTTAACATTTTCAGTCGGACAGAAATCTGTATTTCCAGCCAGGTCTACTTAAGTACCTAGCAATTTATTGGAAATTATTAAATCACTTCCCATGTTAATTGCAAGTAAATGGTATTATATGAAACCTTAGTGACCTCAAAATGGAACTGAAACCTTTTAGGTCCCCAGTATGGATCTCTACCATGCTGGCTAATAAGTAACTGATAGCTGTAGAAGCGTAATCATCCACAGAGATCAACCACATGAAGGGGAAAACTCAATCAGCAGACTTGAGGGATATACAATACGTACTTCATCATCAGGTAATACAAGAAACTAAGAAAAATGAAGACTCTGGAAAGCCCTGACTTGGCTCCACGTTGGACAAGAACAAAGTAAGGACTATATAAACTCTGGTTCTGTGTCTTACCCACGTTTTTCCCCCCTCAGCAGCTCTCTCCTGCCCACAACATCAAGCTCTAGCAGTCTCCAGCTTTTAGTCTGCCCTATCTGCTGCAGCCCCTGCTCCCCCCAGGAGGAGCCACCAGCTGCGTGTGACATGGAGCTGCACACCAGCAATTGAGCTGGCACACAGGCTGCAGAGCTGGAGGATTCTCACTGCAGATGTTTCCAGTCAGGAACTGAGCTGCCAACTTCTAACAAGCTTCTGCTGAGGGGGTCCAAATTGCAATTAGCCAGAGCTTATGACTTAGCCAATTCATATTTTCTTGGAAACAGCAAAAGGGGCTTGTTTGGTATCAGAGAAGCTTCTTTCTGTAAAGCTTGGAAGAAGTAACACTTTCAAGTGAAAGCGCTGCATGACTTTTAACTAGTGTAAGAATCAAAATATCTGAAACAGTTTCAGGTGGCCGAACCACCTTAGATAAAATGTTCCAAAATCTGGCAAAGACAAAGCAAGGAAAGTGTTTGGTAACATTTTAGATACCTCCACAATGCCCAGGTTGTATCACAGCACCACAGAGACTACTCCTGCCTTCCAGTGAAAATGCAAAGCTTCTCCTGGTCTTCGATCCCAGAGCCTGAAGCGGAGAGACATCTTGAATATCTTTCCTGACTAATATAGTCATGTCGGGAAGGAAATTTGGAATAAAATCCAGTGTGCGCTTCACTCAAAGGACACAAAGACTAGTCCTGGGCACAGGCCTGAAGTGGGCGCGTAGTCTCCACACTGCTCAACTGCGCAGTTCTGGCCCAGGTCATCTAGCGCTCCCTCAAACTCTACTGGTGCATGGTTTGGGAGTTAGCATCAGCTACAGACCATTCGAATAGGCACTCTGGATGCAGCTCTCTTTTTCTGGAGGCTGTGTGTGTTTAGTTGTGCCCTGCCAGTTGACTTCAGTTTGATCACTGGCAGAGAGATGGTCTAACAGGCTCGCAACTCCAAGGATGACTGCAATCACCCAGGCTGATGCTGTCTCCTGCACCTTGCTCCCCACCCACCTACCCTTCCACTTATCATCAAAGACCTAGGCCAAGAAAAGCAGTTAAGCTACCTATCTGGAATAAGAGCTTTAAAAA
Organism: Crypturellus undulatus; assembly: GCA_013389825.1. Classification (NCBI taxonomy): domain Eukaryota; kingdom Metazoa; phylum Chordata; class Aves; order Tinamiformes; family Tinamidae; genus Crypturellus; species Crypturellus undulatus. Next base: position 8,345 of record VWPW01001154.1, on the reverse strand, counting down.
TTAACAGTAAAAGAATAAGGAGAAAGTTCATTTTTATACCCATAGCAAGAGGCCAAAAAGATAGCATATCACACACATTTTGGCAAGAGAAGAACCCAAGGATCATCTCTTGGAGTGTTCAATAAATGTCATTAGCATCCACATTTTTTTCCATTTTGTTCTTAATAGGATAATTTGGCAAAGTGATCAGAATTATTTGTAAGGAAAAAGTTATGAATGTTGGCAGATAAGGTCATAAGAGCTTGAACTTGAGAAACATCAGCTGCCATAATAATAATAAAAAAAAAAATGCTTGGACCTTGTGAGATTAAAAAGAGCTGACTAACCTGGCCAAGTAACAATGACAAAGGTAAGGATGACAGATCATGTTTTAAAATTGTCTGCAAGAGCCTGAATGTTATAATGGGAGAAACCACTAGAAATAAGGAAATGTTAAAATGATCTGAAGAGAAAGTGTAGGTAGAATATCAAAGAACCTTTACAAATGCATAATCCTCATAGAAAAAAAAATGCTTATCTGGGGAGAGGAGTAAATAGAATGCTCAAATCAGTGCCCTTCAGAAGTGAATTAACACCAGGAAGTTCTAGTCCAGAGGGAAACTTTAGAGCTAGAGTTTGGAAAGTGAGGTGGTTTAGTCTGTTGTCTTTCTTTCTCTTGAACCCAACGACATAAATGGTGCTGAAGACTTCCAGACTTGTATGGATGAAGTATGGATTTAAAGCAGGTGGCCAAGTGAGAAGGAAAATGAGAACCATCTCTCTGGCACTGTCAGTCACAAATCAGCCAGTCCTACCTCAAGGCTGCAAAAGCTGGGCAACAGGATAACCACTTACAAAATACAGTGAAAACAATCTTCTGGCATATACAGCAGTTCAATTAGGAGGGGAAAATTAAAGATCTATTGCAGAGGTAACAGAATTGGTAAAAGCAAAGAAAAAATGTGGAAGGAAGATGTTTTGATAAATGAAAGCCTATCCCTGTGATTAGACCATTCAATTAAAGCATCTGCATGGATTAACACTGCAGGAGGTGAAGAAAGCCCACAGCCAGCTCCAAGAACAGATATTGCCTTGAAATGTGAATATTGAGCAGCAATTATACAAAAGCTCTTACTAGGCAAGTTTTGGTGAGGGGGAAACTTTAGAAGTAAATGGTAAAGAACAGCCTGATCAGAAATGAGGCAGTATTGTATGGAATATCAATTGCCATGCCAGAGGGAAGAAATGAAAGGAATGCACCAAGAATGTGAATGCTGACCCTGCAGTGAAGCAGGGAAGCTGCCCAGAGCATGTAGCCAAGGGCAGATGCATCCAACTCTTCCTGCAGCATGAGAAATGAGCTGGGCAGGAGAGACCCACAATGCAGGACACCAAAAATACCATTACCTGGATGGTGAGAGGGCAGTGTCGCTCTGAGAACATGTCTCCAAGGTTTGAGCTCTCACAACTATGCAGCATATTGTCAGGAGGAAACGGGGCCCCTGATTTCCATAAGAATAAGGATCAAACCATTTCCTCAGTATTCCTTAGCAAGCTAACAACCTAGCTCAGGGGGAATGGACTGTAGTTCCCACAAACAGAAGTTTTTTTGTGGAATTCTGTACATACAGAAGCCTCAAGGACCCTCAAACAATAAGTGCTAATATGAAGTCCCCCAGCAATGGGGCTTCTCATAATGAATAAGCAAGCTCTGATTCTCTTCTGCACAGTAATCACAAAAGCAAGAGGCAAGGGCAGGAAACACAGTTGCTTCTTTCTAGATCTAAGAGGCCTGTCTCTTCTCCCATGTCTGTTCTGCATTTGTGAAGCAGGGGTCGTAGTGCTCACGGTGTTTTGAAAAACACCCTGACATTGACAGGGTTAAGAGAGAAACAAGGAGAACACAAGGAGAATACTGCTGCTGTAGCTAAATAGATGCAATCTTCCTTCCCAGAGCTGGATTGACATAGTGTAAAACACACAGTTGTAAACTCTGCAACCTCACGAACAAGCACAGCTAAGATTAGAGGCACCATCTTAACTCTGCTGCCTTGCATGTGTGCATTACCACACATCTTTGATGGCATGATTATATATGGCTTCTAAAATAATATAATATGAGGCAGTTTTGTTCTATAGCCTTATTTATTACTTCTGAGTCTGTTGTCTCTAGTTAATCTTTTCCTGCCTGGAAGAACATCACTCCATCAGTGAATCAGCATCTCCAGAGACAAAACGAAATGGAGCCACATTCATAATATACAGCAAATCGCTGTCTTAACACTCACTTAATGTTCCACAGTGGATTAAGAATTATTATCCTAGTATTTCAGCTTAGTCCAGATTTAGTGCCCCAGTGGAAGAATTAAGGAGTAGATGAAACAGTGCATGCAAAGCTGGTTTCCAAAGCAAGAGGAGCCCATTTCTGTCACAGTCACTGGGGCAGGTACGTAAGAATGAGGAGATGCCACACAGCACCTCCTTTTTCACAAAGGTTTGAGTAAGGGGAGAAAAAAGCAGTCAGATACCGCATGAGATGTCAATAGTATTCCTAAAAAGCAAACAAAGATAAGCTACTTAAACAGGAAGATTTTAATGAGTGCCATTATAGACAGGAATATGACTAGTGCCTTCATGGTCCATGTGTCACTATGCATCATCCAGTTAGATATTGAATGGCTTGGCTACAGAAGGGACTTCTTTACAGCAACTGAAGCATTCTAAAATTTTACTCACAGAAGATTCTCCAGAGGGTGATATCTCCAGGGAGTAATTTAAATTTGAAAGTCATTTTCCCTCAAATTCCTATCTCTACACAAGGAATATTCCTGCATCTCCCTATCACATATCACTTTATCTGATCCCTGCTTTCCCTTTATCCTTCCTGCCTCTGACAGGCTCTTGCACATGCTCTATGACTCAGGGTTGCTCAAGTGCCTTTGTTCTGATAGGATTTTGAGCTGTAAAGCCCAGGAGGAAATGTCCCCTTGGAGTTTCTTATGATCCTCATTCTTTCTGCAGCTTTAAACATCAGCTATGCCACCATGAGCTCATGCTTCTGACTCACAGCTCCTGAACTATTTCTCCCAACTCAGCTTTGGCAATATCACCATCCCCATGGCTCTTGCTGACTAAACACCGAGCACAATTAAATCCTGAACTCTCTCTCCAATCATCTCCTCTTACTCTATTTTGTGTAACTAAGAATGGTACAATGTCTCTTTTCCTTCAGATAGAGCAGATAGATAGCTTTGCATACTCTCCTATACTCTTTTCCATACTTCACTATACCTAAATCTTGATGATTCTTCTTCTGTGGTGTTTTTAAGACTCAATGCTGCCCATGCTCTTGCCCACTTTTACCTTAACTATTGCCTTATATTACTTCTCTCATTCTGTCCTAAAACTGCAGCCAATCCAGCGTACAGCTTCCAAGTCAACCTCATGCCCTGCACAATGATCATATCATTGATATCTCTTTCATATCAACGATCATTGATTCTGTCCATCAGGTTGTCTCAACTAAATTTCTTCTACAGAAAGATAAAAGGAGTGAAACCTATTTTTTACATTAAAAGGGGATTTCTTCCCAGAGCCCCAGGAATACATAAGGCTCATAATGTCTACGTGTTATCACAGAAAAGAGGCTTCTAACGAGCCAGTTGCAATACTATACAGTAGGACATCACTTTAGAGGTGGCCCCTTGTGTCGCTGCTCTGCAAAGCTCATGTTGTCTTATCATGGGCCTGTTTAATCTCCACATGAGTAAGAACTTCTTTTCTGTGAGGGTGACAGAGCCCTGGAACAGGTTGCTCAGAGAGGTGGTAGAGACTCCTTCTTTGCAGATCTTTAAAACCCAAAAGGATGTGACCCTGTGCCATGTGCTCTAGGTGTCCCTGCTTGAGCAGGGGCGTTGGACTAGATGATCTCTAGAGGTTCCTTCCAACATCAACCATTCTGTGATTCTGTGAAAGTGGGCTGGTAAGTGTGTTAGCAGAAAATAATCTTAATAGTTGGATTTTCCGTACTAGTCCATGCCTCATGCTTAAAAGAAGAAAGTAACATGACTAAGCCAGAGGACTTGCTTGTTCAAGAAAATAGAGGGACATCCTTCTCTCATGGGGAAGCAGATAATGCTGCTAGGGTAAAAGAATGAAGTGGACTCTTATGAGCATTTTGGCCTGTGTTTTCCACCCTCACTATTGTGTGATTCATCTAATTAAGGTACACAGCTTGGAAAACAAGAGGCAATTTGAAACTTCTACTTATGCTGTCCGTGAATGGGATTTTTTCCCCTCTTGGCTGTCTTCATTTATCCGCAGCAGTTCTTTGTGACTCAGACTGACTCCAGAAGGCCCAAGATTGTGTAGGTTGCCTCTGGCAAAGGCAATAGCCTGCAAGTAAGTGTCTGTTTGTCCGTCTGACTTGCTTCTCTCTGAAAAACAAACACTGAAAAGTCTATTCCCTGTGAGGTTGACCCAGCTGTCATGTCTCGCCTTCTTGCTGGGATACAAGATGATTAATCTCCTTGCACATAGTTTAGTACTTAAAGCCTACATGAAGGGGGCACAAGGGCTTTCAGATGGAGCAGGGTAAAGAAAGACTTGTTTTATGCCTAATGAAGAAATAATTTCCTTAAGAACAAAAAGCTCTCTGAAGCCAGTGCTTATAAATTGCTTAATTGGAAATACACATAACAGTCCTATGAGGATTATCTGAGTGCTTCTGGCTGGAATTAGAGTCAGGAAAAAAAAGTTATTTTAGACACACTAATAAAATAGGAGGTCATGAAGGCTTCTGGGACACATATAGATGTTTTGTGCTTGGCACACAAAGCTAAGGCTTAACCAGTATACTTCTGGTTTGCAAGGCCTGCTTATTAGCCTTGAGGCAAAGAAAAGAAGTATTGGGACAGACCTCCTGAGCAGAGATCTCCAACTCTAGAAAGCTTTAGTGTTTTATTATTATTATTTGGAGGAGGTATTTCTTTTTCTTTTTTTTTTTTTTTCCCTCGCTGAGACTTTCAGCTACTGCGCCTGCTACCAGTACTTAAAAGCAAAGCTCAGCTACTTGAGATTCCCTCAAACGTTCCTGAAACACGGTTACCTGTGTCTCTGGAGGCTGCTGTTCCAGAGGGCCTGGAATGGCAACTGCTGCCGGGTGCAGCCCTTCCCTGGCCAAAGCCGCCCTGGTCTTTGGTGGCGGATCACGCACGACCTCCGCCGCCACCCTGTGCCCAGTGTGGCTAATTTGGATCCGGCGCCCACGCGGCGACCGCGAGCTGCGCCACCACAGCCCACCGGCGCCCGGAGCAGCGACCATGGCGGCCGCGATGGCGCTGCGCGCCCGCCGGCGGAGCCGCGGCGCCATCTCGTGGCCGCGGAGAGGCGAGGCTTGGCTTCGCGCCTCCGCGACCCCCAGCGAGAGGGAAGACCCTAAAAGCCTCACGAAGTAGAAAGAATTCAAAAAAAAGACAAGTTAATAATGGCATGTGGCCACCATCGTGCCCGAGCTGCTGTAACAGTTACCTGTCCCGCGACGTCTCTGCGCGGGGATGCCGGCCCTGAGGGGCAGCCCGTAGCCAAGCGGGCGGCCGTTGGGCGGCGGCCGTTGGGCGACGCGTCCTCCCGCCTGCCCGCAGCCTCCGCCTGGGGCAAGCCAAGGGGAAAGGGTTTTTTTTTCATAACCCCTTTTTATTTTTATCCTGCCTCACTCAGCCGGATGTCCGCTGTTTTATGAGTTCCATGCTTTATTTTCACTAACAAAAGGTGACTTCTGGCTTCAAAATCCCTGCAGGGCTCCTGGGATGGTCTTGGTGAAGGGTGTTTGGAGGGGGGGTTTACACAGATCTGCTGGAGAGAGCTGGCAATGCAAGGGCAATGGGGCTGGAGGCTTCCAGGAGAACTGAGGAAGCTGTGAAATGCATCAGACAGTAGTCAGGGAGAAAATAGCCTTTCAGTCAAAGCTACAGGGGAAAAAAGGGAAAAAAAGTTGCAAAAGAGAAAAGAAAAATGAGAAAACAATTGAAGTGTTTGAAGTGTAACCTTAGGAAGGAGTTATCTCCCCAGCTTGGATGAGTCTTGCTGACAGCTGCACCACAGCCTCACAAAACTCACCAGTTCTGGTGACTGCTGTTTCTTCTTACTCAGCAGGCAAAAGAGAGACGGAGAAAAAGAAATAATCTCACCTCGCCCGTGATGCTGGCATGTGCTTTCACGTGCATTGCCCGTATTCTGTGCAGTAGTTACTGGAACTTTAAATTTGGATATTCATCCTCCAAATACTCTCTCACAATGAGCGATGAGAGCAAAGGCTCAAGACTTGATGGAGATGTCTTCGTAAATACAAGAAAAAGGACTAAGAAATGATAAAGACGGTTTTAACTTGACGTAATGTTTTATACCGCAAGGGATTATATGTATTGGAATAAAACTGAGATATTTTGAAATCTGGCTTGGGTTTGCCAAAGAACACAAATCTACTGCTATAATTCAGCAAAAAATACAGTTAATTCTGTAGAAAAAAAGTAGCTGGGTAATTCTGTGGGAAATGTGCCTTGGCCTCCCTGATCCCAAATTTGTGGTACCTGCCCTTCCTGAGCTCATTAGATATGAGCAAGAAAGCCTGAGTAGGCATATGGATTTTTTAGTGCTTAGGGAACACAGCTTTAAGCAGAAACTGAATTGAAGCAGAGCTTTTTCTTTCTGTCATTTCTGTTTTCCTTTCATTAAATCCCCGTTTTTGCATGGAGTGTAATTTTGTGTGTCTGTTACCATACTCTGCCTTCTGGTACAGAAACAAGCCAAAGGCAGCAGCTTTCAAGGACTCTGAATTTTACCCACGAGAGGAGTCCCAGGGAAAAGAATTAATCAAGTAATCAACTTTATTGGTGAGATGTTTGGTATTTGGAAAGATATGCATCACAACTCTCCAAAGTCTGTGAACTCATATATGAGGTTTGAAAGACTATTCACAGCGTGACTGCTTAACACCTTCCAGGCACAAGAACTGAATTTTTTATCCTGTAACTGCTCATTTTCTGCTCCAGTGGCATTGCTTCATTGCTGGAGAGCCTGTAAGTACTTCTTGCATGAACTGGACCTGATTATGTTGGGTGTTGTGTACGTGTAATGCAACACTGTTCTTCCTCCAGAGGGCTTTGAGATGAGATCAGTGAAGAGAGACAAAAGTAGAAAAGGCAAATCAACCTGCATTTGTTCTAGGACCAGAGCTGTAAGGAGTATAGGTTTCAGATCTTGGATATGGACTAGATATGGACTGAATATGGATCTAGACTTTAAAGCCTTTACTGAGAAGGAAACCTGCACTGGGGAGGTACGACGGCATGGAACTGCTTTGCTTAGATAAGCAGCTCCTAGCTTCCAAATTGCATGGGATAGCTCTTCCATGCTGGAGCAGATACTTCTGTAAAGAGATTTTGCACAAATTATAAAAGTCTCTAGGTCCTCCTTATAGACAGTGATTTTTAATTCTAGCCTGTCCTGTCAGAACAGGCTTTATTGGGAAATACATTTTCATCAAAGTTGTATTTTTGTCAGAGATGTGTCTAACTTAAAAGGATGGAGGATAAAGGGGAGGTCCAATGGGCATAGTGTGTTTGAATTTTCAAAAGGTTACATGTCAAAGGTTATTAAAGAAATAAATTTAATAAAACTCTGGAGGAAAATTTCTTTCGTGGATTGAAAGCTGGTTACAGCACAGCAAGTAAAGGGGCTTTAGTGGTTGGTACAGAGGAAAAACAGCTGGGGTGTCACCCAGGAATCAGCACTAGATGCAGTTTTGTTCAACATCTTCAATAACCAAGGGGGCAGCAAACAATAAAATCTGTAGCTCTTTCAGATAAGCAAACAGCACACAGGTAGAAAAAGACCAGAAGAATCTCTGTAAACTGAGAGGGCAAAAAAACCAATGTCAGATAACCTTGAATATAGAAAAATGGATGCTGCTGTCCGAGGATGTTGTGGATGTGACTGTACCAGATGGCTCCAAAGGCAAAATTAAGCAAAACTGGTGGAGAATGGTTGTCCAGAGAGCTACCAAAGGACTAGGAGCCTCTGGCATCCCTAATCCGACAGCGGTGGATACTGGGGGAGTAGACAGGGAATGGGCTGAAGAAAGTGCTGAAGCCACATGCTGTTCTTGCCCAGACTTTCCTATTGACAGTGTTAGGGAGATGGAGAGCTGGGCTGGATGGACCCAATAACGTGTTTTTTATGTTTCTGTTTTGACAAAATTTCTGATAGAAGAAAGCCTGAATAAAGAGTTTTATTTATCAGCAAATTTTGCTTTGTAAAGAAATTTTCAACGCTGACTCTTTCTAAAAAATCACAGAATCATAGAATGC
>VWPW01001153.1:249792-266757 GCA_013389825.1 Crypturellus undulatus | reverse complement strand
AAAACAAAACAAAACAACAAAAAAGCAGTTGCGACGGTATCTTCCCTCGGCCTCAGGCACAGCCCTGGCTCCCCTCAAGGTTCCCAAGGAAATTGTTTTGTCTCTTGCCATCAGGTTCACGCACCCACATGCAAGTATCTGCAAACCAGCAAAGAGTCATGGGGACATTAAAGGCAAAACATGAGCATCACAATCTCCATGTCTGCCCAGAGAAAAACACATATGAGCAGAGGGCTTGCAGGCTTGCAGGCTCTCTGTAAATGCCACTGACGGTCGTGGAAATTGCTGTGGAAAAATCTCCTAGTCCCAGGCTTGCAGCACAGGGCCCTGAGGTTGAGGGCTGCGCGGGCAGTGGGGGAAGGCGCGGGATGGGAACACTGGTGATCGTGTGGATTGCTGCAAGCCAGGAGCTGAGGGATGCAGCAAGAGCCGCTTCCCCTCCCTAGCCCCTCCTGGGTGCATTTGCCTTGGTGTACATATGTTTCCTGCACTCCTTGGGCAACAGGGAGAGCTGCGGTCTAGCAATTTCAGTGATCAAAAGCGGCAGTACTGTCCCCGGAATGCCTCAGTTGCTACTCGTGGGCTTTCCAGATACCATTCCCTAAACATGAAACTCTGATGTATCTTGAGGAGGTGAATTCAGACAAACAACATGGTCGATGAGTGGGATTTTTTTTCCCTTTATGTATAATTGAAAGGTTTTATATCTCGCATTTGGCTTATTTGTTTGGGTTTTGGGGGCTTGCTAGACACCCCTGAGGATGGTCACACACTCCCTGACTGCCCTGCAAAGAGTCCAAGGTCAGCGTCCCAGGCTGCCTTGCAGCCAGGGATTTCCTAGGGCAAGAAACGTGTCCCATGAGGAAGGAGGGATGGACAGACGGGCACCCAGCATTGCCTGCACGAGTGCCGAAGCTGCACAGCGCCCCGTGGAGCAGCCGGCAACTCTTGCCCTATCTCACACACAGTCCCCACAGGTAGCCCCAGCAGCAGAAGCCCCTGGCCACCCCACGCTGCTTCTTTAAAGCAGTCACCCACAGTGACACTTTCTGCCCTGCAGGGCACAGCACTCGCTCTGCGGGCAGCCCCTCAGGAGGTGATGGCGGCCAAAGCCTCCCAGGGCGCCGTTTGCTAGCGGGAAGAGGGGTAGGAAGACGCGCAGTCGGTACTTTGCAGGTGTAAAGGTATCAACCAGAGGCAGATATTTACAGGCAAAGAGGGTTTTTTACTATGCACCCCCAGCTAAGGAGGAAGAAAAAGTGAGGGAGCCCTTGCAGAAAGTTGGCAGTGCATCACTGAAAATACCTTGGCAGAAAGCAAGCCAGCTGAATTTACCAGGAAGAATGAATTACGGCGGCAGATGCCTAAGTAGCATTTAATACGATAACCTGAACTAACCTTCTCGTGAAGGCTGGCATAGAAATGGCTGTTTCAGAGCTGACCTGGGGGCAGTCTACCTGGAGAAGCGCCGTAGCTTCAGAGTCCAAAGCGTGCGCTGAAATTAGAAATAATTTCAGCATGTGCTGAAGTTAGAAACACTCCCAGTTAACACCAGATTTAAATTTTTAAAATTGCCAAACTGACTTAATTGCTGGTTGCTGCTTTTTTATATTTCTCTCTGTCATTGCACAGGAGGGAGAGGTTAGAGAAAAGCTAAACTAAGTACATAGGAAAGACTCCTGAACACAACTTCATTTGTTCGCATCAGAGCAATAACCACTTCTGTGGTTACTTTAGTGAGGGTAGTAAGAATCAGGTGACTTTCCAATAGTACAAAAGTAGCCAAAATCACCTCTAACCTAGTGAAATGGACTACGAAAACATTACATAAGTGGTCTCAGGCATAACAGGGAGAGGGATGATAGGAGGGGAGTTCAAACAAGGAGTGATACTAGAAATAAAAAAAAAAAAAGAAAACAAAAGTAGACATTCAGCACAAGGTCAGGCAATCAGAACATTGCAGGCTCGAAAAGGAAGTGAAATTACAGGCTCTGGCAAAACAGCTTGAATGCTTATGCGGGAAGATTACAAAACCGTAGCGATCCTTACCAGCTGGAGTGTGTCCAGCATCCAGAGCAACTGTTGAGACAAGATACACAGAGTCATAAATGCAAGCTGGAAGGAGGACATCACATTCTTCCCCCAATTGGTCAAGCAGTTTTTGTTTAAAAAATAGTCCTGCTCAAATCTATAAACTGGGGGCAAATTACAATCCCTACAGAAGAGCTCAAAAGCCTGGAGACCCTCAACCAAGCACTAAAGTCTGTTCACCAATCAATACAACGCAAATTTTGCTCTTGCAAAAGACTTGGGGCACTAGAAGCAAAGTTAAAATAAGAATGGATATTCAGTTTTATGCTGGATACTAGATAGGAAAAATGAGCTAAAGAAACTGAGAGTCTTGTCCCTGACATAAATCTTTAGCTCTAAGAGTTTATTTGTAGGGAAGCAGCAGGAGCAAGCTTGAAGTGCATGACATACAATTTCTCAAAGAGATATTAGACTATTAACAGTGGGACTATGCATTTTCTGCATATTTATTGAATATTATTCCGGTAGTGTTACAGTCCTCATGACTAGGAATTGTTTCATTACTAGTAACAATAATTAACAATTTTAAAAAGACGCAGATTTCTGCACCCTGTGAGGAGGCCCCAATGGAGAAGCTCCAGGAGCATCTGCAGCACCATATTCCCCGTCCACATGAGAGCGAGGCAGAGAGTGGAGGAATCAGGGAAGCCATTTGGCCACGTGCATCCATTGCAAAACCCGCACTACTGACATCAGCCGCTCTTTCTGCAACCGCGTTCAACACTGTCATCAGCAGCTCAGAGCCTCACAACAGAAACCACACGCGGGGTTTTTAAATGCACAGGAAAGGAGCTCTTGACCCCACGAGGGTCACGTCGTTACCCACCTTGAGACAGGGGGCTGTCTGCCCAGGGCAGGCACTGGGTAGGCTGCAACTAGGGAAAGCGGCCACAGCCTCGCTCTGTGGTCTGGGAGCAGCTGCCCAAGAGGAAATGGGGTTAGACAGTTTCACTGAGCCCATCTTCACAAGCAGCGGCTCAGCCCTCCCAGTTAAAGCCAAGTGAACTGAGTTCATCTCTGTAGCTTTATTATGCACCGGGGTGGGATCACGGGATGTGTCGGGAAGGTTGGCATGCGGCGGGGCAGGGCCTGGCTGGGGGGCAGCCGTGACCGACACGTGTCGGCATCGGCTTTGGCAGATCCAAGCAAGGCGGTGCCGCGGTGCTGCCAGGACTGTGCACGTCTCCTGCCTGCTGTAGGCAGCTACGTGGCTTTGCAGGCCTGTGCAGCAAGAGCTGGGATACGGGACAGCCTCAGTCCCACATTCGGCGCCTCAGAGCTGAGCCTCATTGCCTTTTCTTTAGGAAGACAGGGGAATTTTGAGGCAAATAAAGCCACTGTCCAAGGGAAAAGTGAGGAAAATTGTTAAATGTTGTGGTTTCCTTCCAGCTGTCAAGAATTTCTGCAAAACTTAGATGAAGAAGGTAGTCTGAGTTTTCAGTTCGTAGCCTAGCTAGGAGCATTTCTGTGATTTTTGTGGTCGGTAGTTTGCAGAACTCCAGGCGCTCTTTGTTAGCATAGCGAGCAGACCAGACGCTGCATACAGCTCATGTGAATTCAATTATTATTGTGTCTAGCATAGTGACAGCTTGAAGTGACGTTTTGCTAGAGGGAGCAGCTAATCTGATCTCTTTGCCTTTACTCTGAGCACCGGGGCTTTTGGAAAACAAGGCCGCCAAACCAGTGAAACAGGATGAACTCACAGAAAGTCAGGCGATGGGTGAGCAGGAGACTTAAAACAGTAACGTCCTCAACACGCACGGTATTTACACCATTGATTCCCATCTGGCAAAAGGCAGGAGGAAAGTTGGCAATTGCAATATGTGAAGAAGAGGAAAATAGAAAGGACCCCATTTCCAGCGAGGCTGGTATCTCTGGCAGACAGACATTTATCACATGCAGCTGCCCCAAGTTGTTTACAAGACACAAAAGCCATGAAAACAAGGTTGACTAAGGCTGCGTGTGAGCTGTTTTCCCTGGCACGGGTTCCTCGTCCCACTTNACATGCAGCTGCCCCAAGTTGTTTACAAGACACAAAAGCCATGAAAACAAGGTTGACTAAGGCTGCTGTTTTCCCTGGCACGGGTTCCTTGTCCCACTTAGGTCACTTACGCTCTGCTCCTCGGCCACGTGGTCGCTACTAAAGTGCGGCGGTGCTTTGTTTTGGCTCGCTCCAGTTTGTGTTTTCAGGCAGGGGTCTGAAAACAAGCATAGCTGCTTTGCAACCAGGTCTATCCCTGCAGCAAATCATTATTTCTTTCTACTGATTTTTCCCCCCTATTCCACAGCAAAATCCATTTCCAGAAACAAAATTTCCTTTTGTTCTCTCAGGGATGAGTGGTTGGAACATGAAGCCTTGACTCGTTAGTTACTAGGACTCCTGCTCAGGTTTGGCCCTAGCTCCACCTGATGTCCTAAATGTAACCTCAAAAATTGTACCCAAAGTTACTTCAAAATTCTGCTGTGGAAGGATAAATTCAGGCAAACTTCAATATCCTGAACCAAGTCAGGTTCAATCAATGGTAGATTACAGGAAAGCAGAAACTCCCTTTCGATATTATTTTAGTACTTCAATATGAATCACTTCCTCCAAGTTAAATAACACCTGAGGGCAGAGAAAAGCTTTCTCCTCTGCTGCTCAGGTGCCAGGTGCTGCTCAGACTAAGAGGTTTGACTTGTGACTGGAGCTGAACTTCTAGGTGTAACCTTAGTGAGTAATAATTAAAAAAAAAAATAAAATTAAGGGCCCCAACGATTGATCACAAAGGACGAGGCCCCAGGACAAGTCAGTCACAGAAAGGAAATCTCCACAGGTGCTGAGTTTGGTTCTCAGTGGCACTGACATCACTTCAGCAGCATAAATGAAAACTGTACTGGGACCACAGCCTGTTGCTTTCAATGAAAACTGTTCTAATCTGAATGGGAAGTTTTCTTCCTCATCCTATTTACATTTTCATTACTACAGCTGCTTTGGGGGAATTACAGAACTAGGCAGCTCAGGAAGCCAGGCTCTTTTTTTCTCAACTTACTGACATTTTTTATTAAGGGCAGGACAACGAGGAGTGAGGATCTCAGAGCACCCTTTGCTTCTCCTCTACCCTCACATACCCGTACCCTGCTTTCAAAAACAAAGGAAAAAGTCAAAACAGCTCAGATCAGACAACTCAAGTATTTGCTTGAGGTTGTTGTTTCCCTTGGACAGCATTTGTTACATGGGCATAAGGAGCGTTCTAATAAAAAATCTTTCTGTCTTGCATGTGGACAAGAAAGCAAAGAAGGCACCAAATTAGTCTCCCAAGCAGCGGCCATTGAGAGCAATAATCGATGTCACAAAAGGCCGATTTTTTCTTTCCACACAGACCTCACAGTTACACGGAGGAGGACTTCCACTTGTTTCACAAATAGCCCAAAATAGCTGTTTTAGGCTAATTTGTTTGGGATACTTAAAAGTATCAAGTAGTATGCAGACACAGAGGGAAGTGACACAAGGTTCTTTATGATCTTCTGTGCTTTTCCTTGAAAATATAGCTATATCTAACTATGCCCAAAATTATTTTTCAAGGTTGATTTCTTAACTTTTCTTTCTGTATTCACAGTATATGAAGATGGCCCTAGATAGCCTTATTTTCATCCACAGTGCTTACGATTTGCTTTTCAAAACATGCAGCCATTGATGCTCAAGGTTTAAGGAGAGCAGTAGTCAAGCAGAAAGCCAAGCCCATAAACATAAATATAGCAACCTTCTACTCCTAAGAGCAGCCTTAAGCTTGCCAGCTCTGTGGCTCAACCCTCCCCCATGCCCTCAACAGACAACAGGTTTGTTTTTAAGGATTAACCAGATTTTTTTTTTTTTTGCCCTAGAGATCTCGTTTCAATGTTGCTAGAAGGATAAGGGTGGATGACTTACATTTGAATAAACCTAGATACGAGCTACAAGTCTCCCCATCTTTGAGAAATGGGATGACATTTTGACTGTCTCGTTCAAAACTCCTTTGACTACAATATACCCCAAAACAGCAAAGAATCTCTCTTAAAGCTTAAGTCAACTGTTTGGTGCTTAAATATTTCAAAGAACAGATTCCCCACACTCAAATTCCAGGCTAATATATTGTCTCCGCTGTACCAGTTCCCTGTAATTAGAGACCCAAGATCTTGTCATTGATAGTCCAAGATGAGAAATACTGGGGACCCCCTGCAACCTTGTGAGCAGTTCAAGTGCCTAGAAGTTGTATCACAAAGATCTGCCAAGGGAGACAACCCCAGCTCTTTGTCTGGCCTCATTTCATTTTCAGAAGAAACAGCTCACAGACTCTTACATCTCTCAGCCCAGTATTTCTAGTATTTCCCAGTACTTCTAGCAGCCAAACCCTGCCAATTCTTAGCAGGGCCCAAAGACATCCCCTCTGAAGCTTAATGCAAGTTGACTACATACTTCCCTTTGGCCCCTTTAAAAATTTCAACATAACAGATCACAGGCAGGTATTTCTGGCCCACTTTGCAGCATTCCTTTAAACATCTGGTTAACAACAACTGCTAGCGGAGCTCCCTAAACCAAACAAAGTCAGTCTGAGCTCAAAAAAAAAAAAAAAAAAAAAAAAAAAAAATTCTCACTTCAGCGTATTTCAAGGGGAAAGCTCTGTTTTCTGCAAAGTTCATATTCAACAAAATACTCTGCATGCATCCATTTTTAAAGAAAATATTTTATTACATTATGGGAAAAAAAAGCATAATCATCCAAGTTCATATTGTTAAAAAAATTGAAAATTTATTTTTGACAGCGTGTCGGTATATTCTGTTCCACGTGGGAATGATAAGAAGACTCTGTATCATTACTAGATATTGCACAGTCTGAAAGAAACAAAAACAAATCACATGATCTTGGGAACCATCTCACATTATGAAAAACCTACAAAGAAAACATTAAAAAAAAATCCTGGTTTTCTACAGTAGCTTTTAAGTTTATAATTCTTGGAATGACCATATTCCACTGAAGACCATCTCAGTGACAGGAAGCTTCATTTCAGCAATCCCTTGTGCAAATAAGATTAATAAAAAAAATAATAATAATGCAGATAAGTCTTTTGATATTGTGTGGGTGGCAATAACCACACAGCTGTTAGATCCCTGCCTGGAAAAACAAAATGAGGAAGGAGAAAGAAGGTGATTTAGGCCATAAGTTTTGCCTGCAGCTCCATCTCTGCCGCCCTTTTGAGTGCAACATCCACCAGTAGCTGAAACCCACTGAAATCCTGGTTAAGGTCTGGTGGGGTTGGGGGAGGAGTGTTAAAGAGCCCACTCTGTGCATTTGCACCAGGTCCCAGTTTAGATGCATCCTCCTGATAGGAGAGGGAGTTGTCTGTGAAGCCGTTGGCTGGCGGCTGCTGCAGGTCCGTGGTCTGGCCTCCATCTGCCGGCTGGCAGAAGTGGAAAGGGGCATCTTTCAAAGCAGTCACCGTTGTGTGGCAAATCACCGACGGTCGGGCCAGGACTGATCCCGGGGAAGCAGGTTTAGAAGAGGACACAGTCTTGTTGAGCGCCGTGGCAGCAGGAAGGAAGGAGCTCTCCTCCAGCAGCGGAATGTAGTTCTTGGTGTTCACAGAAGACTCCACCAGAGCACCCTCGGAAAGCTTGGTCCCTCTCCGTGAGATAGTGAACTGATTTGGGTCTTTGCCATCCTTCCTCAGCATGTCAGGTAAAAGCCTGCGGCGGGCATTGATAAACCAGTTGCAGACCTGGGAATATAATGACATCTTAATTTCCACCTTCATCCATTTCCAACTATGTGCCACTAGAGTCATTTGGTTAGATTAATGAATCCCTCTAAGCAGTTTCCTTAACTGCAGAACAAAAGTGAGACCTACTGACAAGTTGTGACATGCCTTGCAGAGGCCTTTCCCCTGTCCCTGTTCTACCCCCAGCTCCCCACTCTTTTACAAAAAGCCCCAGGAAATTTGAAGACTGCTAGCCTGGACTGAAAGGCTTAGCTTTTAACTCTGTGCACACACATTAACCTGTTAGCTATTGTTCCCTACACTTAGGTTAATTAACAACAGGAAAAACCTTTTCTCTCTGAAGAGAGCCACTCCTCCCACAAATAGTTACTGATTTTCCTTGTTCAACTGACTGTGTCGACAGACATAACATGAATTACCTCATTTAAGTTTGTCCTTGTTTAAATATCAAACCAGTTTCCTGGGAGACACAGGATAGTTTATAGTTTAACGTATTTTTTGTTTACTATATAAAAAAAGGTTTCCTTCATGATGTTGCATTAAAGAAATTTTATTTAAAAGCCCACTACAAAAATTGTACTAGAGAATTAATTAGGAAAATAAAGTCCAGCAGTCAGGAGGAACACTCTGTATTTACCATCTCTCAAGCCCAAGTTTACACAAGTTTTCATGCAGCCACTTTCCCATGAGATGGAAAGCAGCAATTTTTACTAGCTGCAGAAGAAAGAAGATCACAGAAGACAAAAACAATGTGTCCAGGGGGCCTCCCAGCTGTCAGTGGCAGAGCCCCTAGATAAAAGCAGGACTCCCAACCACTTAAAAGCCTGATCACACCTACACTAATGCACTTGAGTAGATTTATCCATACACAGGTTGTTTCACTAATCTTAATGGAAATAATCACACACAATTATATACACACACGTTCCACAGAATGAACCTCAAGTTGCAGTTTTAAAAGTGAAGCGTTATACAGCTAAGCTATGTATCATCACAAAAGTTCAGCTGACCAAAAAAAAAAAAAAAGGGGTTTCTCCCAATAATAAATTACTCTATAGAGACTTTTATGTCTTCAAAATTTAATGTGCACGTTCAAATTCACAATTGCCTGTTCTCCCCGCAAAAGCAGTTTTGTTTCCAATAAGCCAAGATCATCGAGACCCAGTACAGTGGTAGCTAGAGCAGTATTTCTCCTCACAAGTGACATCGGAAGAAGAGTAATGATAAGAGGAAATGCCACATACAGTGTAAACATTTATATCAGAGACTATGGTAATTCAGGTAAATTGGGAAATGTGAAAAGAGAGCACTTAAAGCAGGAGCTGTTTTGGGGGGAGATCGGATACCTGTAGTGTGGAAAGGTGTGTTTGTCGGGATAACAGTGCCTTCTCTTGCTCCGAAGGGTAAGCGTTGTATCGGTGCTCGTACAGCCAGTCCCGAAGAATCTGCACGGATTCCTTGGGCAGGTTGCCACGTCTCCTCCGTTTACCAGAGCCAGCAGAAGAGGAAAGATCCAGAGGGACATCCATAGTGTCATCATCCTCTGTTTCACTGCCTGATATTGCAACTACACCTACAAATAGAAAATGCAAGAGCAATCAGCCTCCTACCCCATTAAACTACTTAGCTTCACATTTTATGGTTCAGACACTTTTTATTTATTTTATTTTTATTAACCATTTTTACTGTAAATCAGACTACAGCTTCTACAGGGGCTTTGTCGTGTAGCATTAAACTTGTCACGCTGTGGCTTCCCTGCCAGCTGAACAAAAAGTAGCACCACGGATCTGTTCCAAGGGGAATTCTTTTCCATAAACCCTCATTTTCTCGCTCCCCTAGCAACCTTTTATCTACTGCATGTTATCAGATAGCTTCTATCTAATGCCAATATCCTACAAATGTGCTTGCTATGGTATACATCCAACACTCTTTTCTTCAAGGATAACTGGGCAAAAAGCCAACAGGCAAAAACTTAGAACTCATATACCCAACTCAAGCGATGGGTTACTTGATTACTCCTTTACATGCTGATCCCCCTCTCCTGGGAGAGATAGCTTGTAGGTTTTATAAGTTAATAGTTCATTCTGCATCTACTAATAAAAATTAAATCAAAGAGGAAAAAAAGAAAGAGAAACTTGTCTCTGCTCTGCCACCTCATGGGGATTTTCACTTACTAGAGAAATAAGTGCAAAAAAATGGACAATGTGCTTAAGTCATAATACGAGTCCATCAGTGTATCAGGAGATGCACTTTCGCTATTTAACTGCACTTCTGTAACAATTGCAATCATTAAATTGCAGTTTCGAAGTTTTGAATGTACCTTAATTATTTTTTCAGCTTCAAGGTTTTCTTATCACATTTCAATCTGCAGATCTACATGCTTTGTGTTATATTTACTGTAAAGGCTCCAAGAGTTCACTACACATCTTTTTTCCTTCTTCTGTACAAAGAACAGAAACAATTTTAAAGTTTCATTTGTCCTTTGCATACACGCTATACTGCTACTTATATGAAACTGTGGTATATGAACAAAATTTAAAAAGTATTTATAGTCCATAACTAGGAAAACTGCAATTTGTCTCATTTAGTAGATATAGAAATCACTGAAAAAAAAAAACATTAAGATACAAAAGAAAAACATACTTTAATCTTACCCAAAACTTTACGACTTAAAAGCCATGTATGAATCCAAATAAAAGATATCATTTATATCAGCTAGTATAATCCAATACTTATTTTGATTCAAAATGTATTGATTTTTCTGAAGCATTTTCTAGAAACTGTAGAAGGAAAACAAGTCCTTTGATCACTTTTTATTCTGAACTTGCATTTAGGAGAAAGAAAAACATGTGAAGGAACTTGTTCACCCATAACAGCTAGTGAAGTGAAAACATCAAATGTAAAAACCCTGTGGGAAGCTATCCATATTTCAAAAATTCTGCTTTATCTAAGGAAATAAAGTCAACCTCAAAATATTGTAAATATAAAAGTATATGAAACTGTGTTTATGTCAATAAGTTTAGAGAGAGAGGGGAAGAAAAAAAAATGAACTGATATAATTAAAACCATGTGGTGGATGTAAGTTTTGCTCAAAACTTAAGGGGGGGGAAGGGAGAGTGGACCCTTCCCACACTTCAAGTTGTGGCCAAAGCTGATGCTATGAATTTTTCCTACCCTTTAATTTAAGGGGGGGGGGAGGGCCTCAATATCCTTAAATATTAAGGTTATATTTAAGAGTAGCCTCAATATCCTTAAATTTATTCAGATTTCAATGCATAAAAGTTATTCAGATTTCAATGCATAATTTTGGCAAGGAGGCATTCCCAGTAGCCCAATCAATCTGAAATTTGTCTGGCATAGTTACTTTAGTAACTTCCATAGTATTGTTTTCCTTCTCTCAATTGCTGATTTATGTAACAAACAAACAGCAAGCTGTGAACATTACAGCTGAATATACATTTTTCGTGTGATGATTAGCTACATAAATTATCCAGTCATGGAACAGAAACAATAGGATACTATTTAAATAGCCAACACAAGATAAAAAGCCAAATTATGCAAGCATATCCTGAATCCATATAAAAAGTATCTCAAGTTTAATAAGATTCTGAGCAAAATGCGTTTTCCTTGTAATAGCTTCAAAGAAAGTGCTGGTCATGCTTGTCATTTAACCTGCAAACATGCCTTGCACAACGCGTTCCTGGGCCACGAGGAGCAGTGCTTGGAGCAGTGCTTGGAACAAAGATCACGCTGCTCAGACAACATGATGGCTCTGCAAAGCTGCTCATTTTCCTTAAAGAGCATTTAAAAACTAGCTAAAACTAGTTCACGTTACTCAGACAGTGTTTTCAAGTGCTGATCTTGTTTGCCAGAAATGAGAAGCACTGCAGCACTTCACTGGGTTGCTTTTTTTTGTTGTTGTTTTTTAAATATAACAGGCAGCAAGGCAGGACCTTGGGAAACAGGGAGAGGCAAGAAGTGAGTGCTGGAAATATGAGGGAGGAGAAGCCAAAGAAACTGCTCCTGTGAGGAAAGTTAGGTGTCTAGGAGTTTGTAGGCTGCATTTACTGGGCATAACACAAAGTTTTCCAGACACATCGCCACATTTCAAAACAAAACAAAAAACTGAGATCTCATGCACAGCTCAAAAACTCCACTGAAGTCTCTGAATTCAAGGCGACCAATTGGACAGTAAAACTGCTTTTCAAACTGTTTCTTTTTTTTTTCCACCTCAAAAAAAGAATCTTGACACAATATTGTCTAAAAGCCAATCACACAAACTCTTTGTTTCGCAAATAGGCTCTCCTGCTATTGCACTCCTGAAGTACAAACTGCCCTGTGACTAACTGCAGCCCGGCTCCTCGCAGTGAATCAACGCGGAGCCTGCCCTTTGCCCCGCTCGCTCAGCGTGTCGTATTAATTGACAGAGCAAGTTAGCAACACAAAACAGGTTTTAGTTAAGCAGGAAAACGAGGGTGTTACAACTTCTCATTTAAATAGAGGCTCGGCCCTCAGAACCGTCAGCAGACATCTCCGTCGGTGCAGACAGAGCAGCAACAGGAAGTCATGGCTAGAAATCTCTCACTACCTCAGCTGATATATTTTACTAGAGCAGGAGCCACGTTGCTGCTGTCAAGGATCTGTTTTCATTAAAGCATTCCTGCTGATTACAGCCCAGCTTTGTTTTTCCCCTCTTGTTAGTAATCAGGCTATTCGCTGCTGGTTTCCTGTTTTAACAGGGCCCAACTGAAAAGGTTCCTGGCTGGGCTCCACGACTGGACCATTGGCTTGCTGTTATTTACACCCAGAATAAGCTTGTGGGCACGCCGAGTCGCTCCAGCTGACCTAGTAACTTATTTCATCTTAAAAGCAGTCTAGTGTCAGGTTACTGTGCGCTTCCTCCTAAGCACGGTTGATCTAAATGGAAATACTGTTTTTACACAACTAAAGCAGACAAAGTAGAGAGGTTAAGAAATCACACAAAACCCCAAATCCTGTGGCCTTCCCTTAGATGAGCAGTCCCTCTTTCACTCCACACTACTTGCAACCTAAGAACTGTATCATCAGCATCCCATCTTTATAAATGACATTACCTTCCTGGCTTCCTAGCTGAAATCACAGACAAGCCTAACTTCACCAGTGTGCTGTGTCACAGCCCAAGGACTTCCCGGCTCCTCCTCTAATCAGCACACAAGGCACCTCAGATCACACACACACAATGCTGGGCTGAACACCCAGCAGTTAACAGCTTGAAACAACCTGAGAAAAGAAAGTACAGCAATGACTACAGTTGATTTCAAAATACTTAACATATACTTAACAAGGCATACTGAACACTTAAGAAGGAGGACAAAGAGGCTGAGGTGGGAGTCAAGCAAAAGAGAAATTAAGGTTGGCTATAGGAGAGCCATCCTATCGTGTGTTGGAACAAAGTCCAAGGAAGCTGCAGAGAAGCCTACTGCTGTTCAAAGCAGGACCAAGTAAAGCACAAGAAGCAATCTCTGCTCTCTGGAGAGGGAATGAGCAAAAGAGAAAAAGCACGTTAAGAAAAACCTCCCTCCCACACACACCGTCAGGGTGCCGTGAATTTTCTGAAGCTAGATGTTTGTAAGCACAGAAAAAAGTACAAATAGCTCCCATCTAAGGCCTCAATCCTGTTGTGAACGACTTCAGCAGGATTCCTCACATGTATGAACTTGAACACACGCCTGTGTCTTTGCATGATTATATTCTAAATCAGTTAATTAACAAGCTGAATACATTCAGTGTGATTGCTATCAGGGTGCTATTATTTGTAAATGAAACTATCCACATAATACTCCTCAGGGGTTTAACGCACACACTGTTAGAAAAAAAATAACTAAAATTTAATGCGAATTTAAAAACCACCAACAAAAATAAATTAGTTTGAAATTTTTCATAAGTAACCAACAACTACACGGATGCGCATGGGACTTTCCGCAGCAACAACTTTTCCTTTGAATACGCTTCAGAATTTAGGAACTAGCTTGTTTGTTTTCCTCTGCGCTTCACAGCTTGAGCTCTACTGCTTCCAAAGCGGCCAGACTTGGCCGTGCTACACACACCGAAAAAAAAAAAAAAAAAAAAAAAAAAAACACTACTAGGACTACAAGAAACAGAGCTGTAAAAGTCTGAAACTTCTCGAATCCGCCTCAAATGCCAGGCTGCCAATAACTACAAGCCTAAAGCCTAACCCGTAGTGCTACGGAGACACCTTAACATCTTTCTGAGAAGTTTCCACCTTTTGTTCCTTCACCTTCTCATCTCTGCCACCCCACGGCCAGGCCGAAGCGCCCCCCCGCCCGTCACGTCACCTTTCATTGTTCCCATTGTTTGAGCCCCGCACTCGCAGCGCTGGACGCAGGGCCCCCTCTCCCTACATGCTTGCTCGCACACAAAGCTCCGCACATGCCCACCTATAAACCACGTCAGCGCTCCTCGCACGCGCTCATTTCGGGGGTGGCAGGAACAACAGTTGAAAGTGCAGGGAGTTTGGTATTTCGACAACCAGCAGCTGCCCTCGGGGAGAAAAGTCTGAACAATGGAAGCAACAGCAGACAGGAAGCCAGCTCACCACTGCTGTGCAAATAGGGAGCATAGGAATGTCCTAAAAATAACTGTGCTAAATTAATTCAGTGAAACCAATAATAATAATAATAAGGGCTTGTAATAAGGTTAAGAATCTGAGCGTGCATTTGAAGTCAAAGCTGTCACTGTCTCCAGGTTTGGAGGGCTGGGTTTGGTATGCAACACATGCTGTAATCTAGAAATCAATCCTGTTAGTTTAATAGACCGAGATCCGCGGTGGGGCCATGGAGACAAAGTTCCTGACGGAGCTGCGGATTCCTCACTTCTCAACACCGCGTGCCTGCTGCTTAAACTCTGTCTTTGGGGCTCATTGCCTTTGTGTGTGCTGCTCTTAAGTGAGTGGCAGCTCGCAAGCTTCTCACGAAGCCTGTAAACCGTATTAGTACATCCCGTTTGCACAGCGCAGAGATTTCACGAACTACACATGCATTAGTTGCTCCAGGGACATGAAAAACGAACAGGCTGCTCTACTCAGCGCGGCAGGAATCCGTAGCAGGGGGCAACGGAGCAACTCCAACATGCGCACTGCCCTCCCCCCCCCCCCGGTAAACGAGTGGTCTTTAAATGCAAAACTCTCGCCACGCACGTTGGTAAATCACCACACTTGAAGAGATACCCCTTAAGTTCCACTCTTCCTCCTCCCCCGGCAGATTAATTAATCGGGAATGCGTTAAATCCGAAACCATGTTGCGCGTCTTTGTGATCAGGCTCTCACTTAGAGGCGCACAAAGCCCTACGCAAGGCAAGAATAACAGTCCCTCAACTGCAGAGAAAGCTTCTCTGCGTGGAAGCCAACGCAATAAAACTTAGTGAACTTCTTTGTGTGTGTGTGTGTGGGGGGGTGTCGCCCTGCTGCTCTCAACTCCAACTGTATGGAATTTCTCTTTACTATTAATTTAATTTGCCGTTCTTCGCTTATAGAGGAAGGAAAGAAAAGGCAACAGCCGTTACCAAGAGAGCTGCGAGTGGGTTTTAAAACTCTCCGGACAGGGGCACGCGCGCGCCCGCCACCACCTCCGAACAAAGGGCCGTCCGGGCACCACTTTGTTCTCGGTTAAAATGAAGGGGGAAAAAAAAAAAAAAAAAGAAAAAAGTTGCGAAAACGACTCACACCCTGGTCCGAAGTTACTAGGCTGGCGGAGTTTGGTGCAAAGGGGGCCCAAAAAATAATAATAAATGGAGGAAGCGGGGGGGGTGTTAGGAGACGGGAGGGCGGCATGGGCTGTGCGGAGGGAGCGCAAACAAAACTTCCCGTGGGCACAAAGCGGGCGCCGGGGCACGTTGTTGACAGCGAGCCAGCGGCATGGAGACGCGGCCGCGTCCAAACAACAGCCCCGCGTGTTTTGTCTACGAGTGTAGCGCAACTGCCACCCTCGGCGGTGGGGGGGACAGGCGAGAGGAGAGCGGTGCCGGGTCGCCCCCCGGGTACACGCACCGCAGCCAAGCCGTTGCCGCGGGGAAGCTCAAGGCGCCCCACACGGGGCTCGGGGGCCCCTCTCTCACACAAACACCCCCTCTCTCACCAACTACCTTTTTTACTTTTCATCTTGATCGCGAGGACGGGGCCGCCGCTGTCGCTGGACACCCCGCACGCCGGGAGCGAGGGGCACCCTCTCGCCAAGTTTCTCGCTCCTCGGCCGGACACTGTCGTCCTTTAAACTCGCCGGGCAGAAGGAGGCGGTGGAGACGGAGGAGGAATCGCCGCCGGGCGAGGAGCCCGGTGCCCGCTCCGGGGCCGCGCTGCTGTCAGCGGGAGCCGGCAGGGCTCTGCCCAGCCGGGGGCTTCAGCGGCGGTTGTGGCCGGGGTGGGCTTCGCTTCCCTCCCCCTCTGCCTTTGTTCCTTTCTGCTGGCGATTGGCCCCAGCTTGTTAAAGTGAGGAGAGGCACGAGAGGAAAAAGGTACACACGGTCTTCCCTCCCCCCACCTTCCAGCGATGAGTAAGAGAGTAGCCGAGCGCTACGCCAGCACTTGCTGCCGCCGCCGCTGCCTCCTCCCCCGCTGCCGTCTCTCCTCCCCTCCCGGGCCGCTGTGGCTCTGGCAGATAGGCGGGGAGGGCCGGGGGGGCACCCTTACTCACTCACTCACTCACTCAGGCACGCACAACAGAGCGCCCTCCGCGCCTTCCTTGCGTTGCCTCGCCTTTCTGTCGGGCGGCGTTTGATCATTAAACTGGAAGGAGAAAGGGGGCGAGCGTAGGGGTGGGGGGAGCGCATTTGACAGCTGCCCCTTGACTCTCACTCCTCCTGTTGCTGCCCGGATGAGGCACCCGCTCCTACGCCTCAAGAAAGGAGAGCGTTGTGTAGGGCGGGAGAAAGAGCCCTGCGAGCACTCAAGTGCCGATAAACCGGCCCTGGCGCTGCCCGCCCGACGCGGGCTTGGGGGAGGCCGTTACGGGCCAGGCGGCCGTTACGGTCGTTACGAAGCTGCGCGTCTCGCTGCCTCAGCTACCATTTCGCGTAACCGTCGCGAGTTGCTCTTTGCCAGCTCCTCTCCCAGGTCCTCTAGATTTTTTTTTTTTTCTTTTTAAACATC
>VWPW01001153.1:208652-241635 GCA_013389825.1 Crypturellus undulatus | reverse complement strand
CTACCCCCTTCTCCCCCCCCCTTGGTTCTTTAACATAGATCACAGAACTACATATCTGAGAGATGGAGATATGGATTGCATAAAAAACAATACTCGCTGGTTGGTAATGAATCTGTTATAAATGCCCCATTCTGTTAGCTGTAAATAATCTGTTATTTAGAAGGGGAATATCTTTACATTCACACAAAGATTAAAACTGTGACAATTGTTATTCATCCCAAATAAGTGGGATAGTTATTTTACAAGGTCCTGTGTAATACAGGAATATATAGCATAGAGCAAGGTTTTTTTGAAACACTAGAAGTTTTGTGTAAGTGTGTGACAGTACTGTACTATTTCTTGCTTTATTTCCTAACTATGCTGTAAAAATACCTATAGTCTTGATATAAAACCATGTAACGTTACTGATAAAAAGAAATTTAATCTGTTGAATAGACCCTTACCAAGCTAGGAGAAGAAGAATTAGTACCTAGAGTGCATGCGTGTGTTTTTTTTTCCTGTCTCATGTTAATAAACCCAGCACTTAGACTGCTGATCTGTTTTATACCTGTGAATATAGCCTGGGTTTGTGTGCAGGAAGAATTTGTCCTTTCAGGATTTTTTTTTTCTTTTTTTTTTTTGAGAAATCAGCATGTTATCAGATAAAATATCATTTGGAAATATATTTTCCAGCTAGTTCATTGAATACACAGTGTGTCTAAATCATTGTGTCCCAGCAGTCTAGGGAAATAGACGATGATTTAGGATTATTGTTCACGTGCAGTCGTTGATGACATTGATTATATAGGATTACATGAAAGCAAATTGTAAGAAGTTCCCTAGTGATTAGAAAGAAAAGATTTAATTTCTATGTTGCAAATATTGCAATTGGTTCTACTGCAAATGCATGTTTGTGTACACATCTACAAACATGTATATTAATGGAATAATCTGTTCTGACCTTCACTGTTGGTTTGAGTTCTAGAATTAGACGCAAAGCAGAAAACTTGAAGTGTGGTATTTGCATGCATTGGTGTATCTGTGTATGTATAAATATGCGTGCATAAATGTTAGTTATATGAATCGAATTCTTGAGAACAGTGTGTATCCCTGTTCATTGTTGTCATACTACCCCAGGAATAATGCATATGAAGACAGATGATAGTATTTTGTGAATTTGGTAACAAAGCTGTATTTTGGAAGGTTTAGGGAGTGGATTGCCTAGCAGAAACGATCATTTTGTGTGCATGCTGTGCTGGCATCTGCTGGAAAATGAGACGCTTCTGTAACTGTTCTCTGTAGACTGGCCTAAATCAAAGTCCTATCCACATGACACATGTCACTGCTAAATTAATTTAAGCACTGACAGCAGTATGGGCTTGTCACTATGGTATTTCTGCTTTGCTAATTAGTGGAGCTACGTGGTGCCTCAGCTTTGGTGAAACACCACACCAGTATCACCAGGCTGCTCTCTCTCTCCAGACCCAGCCTGAACGTGTCCATGCAGCACAGCATCATGCTAACAAAAAACCCATGCTGTTGACTACTTCCAGTAATGCGCTTTCCCTGATGGGGCCAAACAATTTAACCACTGTTTCAGAAATAAGATTTCCCTATTTTCAAGTATAGCAGGCATATCTAAGTGTAAAACAAGTATAAACAGGACAAGGCTTGTTGCTGGGCCAAGGAGCATCGTTAATACAGCAGGAAGGCAAGCGGGTGCTGGTGGAGACAGATAAGAATCGCCTGGGACTGCAGCTGCGTGGGCAAATTAGTTGCTCTGAGAGGAGAAGCTCAGTATCATTCAGGTAGCCACAATGTTGCCCGAGTCCGCACTCCAACTGGAAGATGTGGTCTTAAAGTTCAGGAGTGAGACTCTGGCCTGGTTCAGATTAATGGGAAAACTCCCATGGACTTCAGTGAGGCCAGGTGCTACAACTTAAGAGTTTTGCATGTGTTCAAATGCTGTTCTGATTAATTTAATTTTTGCAATGCGAGTGGAACGTATCAGCAAATTAATAAAGTGAACTTGCTTTGACAGAGCCAGAGGGAGATATAAAAGAGATATAGCAGAGGCAGGAGAATCCGAGGCGTGCAGCAGAAGTGGCAGTGAGGTGCTCCGTGGATGCCTCATGGTGGCACATTGTGCTCCGCTGTCATCTGTTGACTCTTACACTTCAAAAGAGCTCTCAGGGGAGCCAGTTATACGAGTTGCTGCCTGATGCACTGTAAATCATGGGGTTTTTTTATTTTTTGTTTTGTTGTTGTTGTTTTTATCTTGGCTGAGTCCTGAGTGTGCCTAATGCTGTTTTTGAAACATTGTTTAATGTAGCTGGAACTCTGGAATTGACTAGAAGTAGGGCAAAGGGATGGGGAAAAACTTGCCCTTGCAGACAGAATCAGTGAGAGCTACTTCTGATTTGGCTACTCGTTAGTTCCCTAGGATTGTCCCTCGCTCCTATATGAAGTCGATAAAACAGCAGTGATCACAAGCTTTCTGGAGTTTATGCAGAAGGTGAAACCAAGAAGCCAGAGTGCTGAGGCTCCCTGAAGGCAGAGACTCGGTATCAAGTGCAGCGTGCACTCTGTCCCTGGGGAGCTTGACCTGGAGGACAACCAGGGCATGGGCTAGAGGAGGGTCAGGGCAGAGGCTGGTGCTGCCTCGTGCCCCTTTGGGGTGGAGTTTCCTCTTAGGCACAAATTAGAGCTGCTATGAGGAGCAGATGGTAAAGGGTGCCCCTGTGGCCACCAAAGTGAAGCAAAAGCACCCAAGCAAACCAAACTTCTGCTAATGAAGCCGTTTTTGTACAAAGATGTTAAGCAGATAACTTTGGCTCGTGGATTGTACCCTAGGCAGGATATGATCTCTAGGGTTGGGCATGAAGAAGTCAGTAACACTTGCAGTTGTCTTCTTATTAATGACAGTAGACTAGCAGTGGAATTTAAATGGTGGGTAATTGATAACAGGGATTTTGTTTCAACTGCTGATAATCTAATGGTGCATTCAATTATATTGTATTGTATTGTGTAGTGTATATTGTATTGTATTGAAGTATTTACCTCCTAGTTTTGAATAAGTGGGGGCAATCAGTTATCCCTTAGACTAGTTGAAGCAACGACTGTTTCTGTAAATGCAAAGCACAAAACTCTCTGTAAAGACTTGCAGATCAAAGAGGATATGATTATGAAACATAAAAACAAACTGAAGTATCCAAGTCAGAAATTATTTATGAGCTCCTGGTGCTGGCAATTCAGGAACTCGTAGAGCTGTGTGGTTTTTCTTCTTGCTTTAGTGCTGAGAATGGAGGAATTCTCCCTTCTCTTGAGAAGTGCCAAGCAGATAATTTTGGCACCCCTTAAAATGAACTGAATATTTGCAAGGTAATCAGGACATTCAACTTGTCATGTTGCTTCACAAAACCCAAGAGGACTATTTTAGAGCCTATACTTAATTCAGTGATACCATGGTTTCCACATACTTACTTTTGAGGACAGAACAGATTGCAATCTCTGATACGATTCCCCTTATATGACTGTCAAAGCACACAGATTTGCTGCCACTGTTATCAATAGTGATGATCACAACAGTGACATCTGAAAAAAAAAAAAAATCACATCTGTCCACGAAGGCACAGTATAAGCACTTGTACCTGGATCTTGGATGTTAACCTGGTTCTGGACTTATCTGGTATATGCAGTGTCAGCTTGCAAAACTTGTGTTTCTGACAGTTTTCAGAAGACCTGAAATATGTTTTGGATATGTGAATAAAAAAGTCATTAGAATAGGGCATTAGGACTGAAGGGACCTGAAATCCTTATCTGATACTAAAGGACTTGGGCAAGGGAGCCAGTGGTAATTTTTCTACGTCCGTAAAACCACAGCAGTTCTTTGTTCTGGGCAAATATTGGGAGCAAGGTTTATTCCAGTTAATATGTTATCATTTGCACTGCCACAGATATGGCAGGATCCCTTGGTGCCACATATCAAGATATGTTTCCTTTGCCTTCTTGTAAAACTGCTCTGCGTGCTGAATGTTTTCTCAGCGTTGCGGTGTGGAGGGATGAGTGCCCAGCTAAGCTCAGAGGTTATGCTGTAGTGGTGAAAGTGGCTCAGTAGGTTCCCCTCAGACATGGAGGTTGCTGTGTAGGGCCGCACAGCAAATGCTTCATTGGGCAGGCAGAGCATGGATTGACTGGGACACCTTTGCTTACCCTCTTGGGTCTGTCTGTAAGAGCTGGAAAGAGCTGAAAAAGAAACTAAAGCACTACCCAGCCTCTGTGGAGAGGAGCTGGGATGCAGAAGTTTTTTAAGACGAAAACAGGAAGGGATGAGAGTTCATGGTTTTGAGGTGTGTGGTTCACAGAATGGCTTCCAAGAGGCCAAAATGTGCTTCTCCTGAGAAATGAGTATGGTGGGTTTTTTTTGTTTTGTTTTGTTTTGTTTTGTTTTGTTTTTAATATGGATTGTCAGGTTACATGTGCATGTATGTGATTCTGAATTCACCATGTAACATAGATCTGAAGAGTCAATGAGCTCCTTGCTGGATTACCTTCACTGACATGGCTAAATTATAGTTTACAGAAATAGCTTTGCAGATAGCAGTGAATGCAAAAGCTGCAGAGGCAAAACGGAGACTTTGTGTAGTCCTGGGGAATAGTTGCACTGTCCAGCCTGCCTGTCTGGCAGATTTGAGTGTCCTAGTAGCAAGGGCAGGGGAAAAAAAAAAAAAAAAAAAAAAAAAAAGGCCTATCCTTACCTGAGAGATAACTTCCCTGATCAGTATTTTGGAAGAGCTGAGCTAGTAATGAATTCCACTCCTCCGTTCTAGCAGGGCAGGTGTTGTCTGCTGGATGTGTGCCCAACCCCCCTGTGTCAGTAGTGAGGATGAATGATGTAATGCTGCCTTACAGCCAGGGCCATCCTGAGAGCATGAGCTCATTCCATGTAAAATAATCATCAGTGGAAATACTTTTTTATCATTACTGACCTGCCCGATGTTTCACTAGTTAACACTGTCCTGAATATGGAGAGGAATCCGAGGGCAGCTCTCACTGGATACAGCCTTTGTTGGGGCAGAATCGCTGAATCTGATGCTTTGACCACGATGCTACCTATGTCTGGCCTAGAAGTCATTTTTAACATGGTTGTTAATGTAGAACGATGATCTAAAGCACAGAGCAGAGATAAAGAGGCGCAATTCACCTACATGTCTGTTTTCCGTACCATGCTGCTTTGCAGCAGGAGAAAGGAGTGGGAGGAGATAAGTCAAAAGGAAGAGAATTTTGGCAAGGATTCCTATGTGCTACTTTCATCTTTGGCGTTATTTTCCAAGCTCCTCTGGTTGTTACAGCCAGTGACAGGCCTGGGAGACTGCAGGATTCTTGAGCGTTTCGAGGAGGACTTGGGAAATTCTCCTTTTAGAAAAATATTACAGTATTTTGCAGTAATAAAATTCTGCATGGGTGGGTGTAGGTGGATATACAAGTAGATACGTGGATAATTGCATTGACTTTTATAAAAAAAGTGGCTTATTCAGGAAAGAAACAGTTCTTCCTTTTGCTGTGTTTATATAACTCATTAGGTGTCTAGGTTGGTAGTAGCATGTGAAAGGAATTTAACTCTTTTTTTCCTCCCATAGTGTTATTTATTCAAAGGACATCTGTGTAACTAGAAGCACAAGAGTGTCATTGCTTTTGTACGGTATTATTGAAAAAGAGTTAATTAGTGTGTAAAGCAATATTATATTCCACGCTTTATTTGTTAAAATAGTAGCTTGTTTATCACAGATAGAGGCTTCTTTCAACCTAAGTGCATCCTGATCTCTGCTACTGAAATTTAAGTGCAAAGTAATTGCTGAAATCTTTTTCATTTTTCTTTTTATCTTTGCTTGGCCTTCACTGACTTTGAAGCTTGGGTTCAGGTCATATTGTGCATTCATCTTTTAAAGCATCTGAAGTGATAACCTCAGTTTCTCCTTTAGATCCTGAAAGCTTACATTTCTGTTCAGCCTTAATTCAGCTCTTGACAATCTGCACCAAGATTATTAGAGGCACCGAGTGATTTATTTTTAATGAAAAATAAGTGGTGCGCATCAGGCATCATGCAGACTTCACTAGAGTGTATCTTGGCTAGAAAAAAAAAAAACTTGATTTTTTTGCTGCAACTATCACTGGACAGTTTGTTTTCTATCAAAATTTGATTTGTGGACTGGAAAACTGGAACCTTTGAAAGCTGCCTGTCCAGTGAGAAGATAAAATCATATGCCCTGGAATTTCCTTTTTGCCCTAAATGAGTCTAATCTTTGTGATGTGTCCATTTCTCCCCATAAAGTTGTATATGCTTGAGTAAAAGAAAAAACTGTGATAGATGCTTTATAAATATATATATAAAGATAATTGTAAAGACTTGTACTTTCCACATCAGTGTCAAAATCTGTCTAACCATTTTTTTTTTTTTAAATCATCACTCTGCTTGGGGATTTTTTACTCCATCCAGTAGAGATTGCGTTAGGACATCTCTTAAATTATGAACTGTCTGCCCAAGGAAAAACTGTTTGACATCTTGGAGAACTGCCATCAAAGGACAATTTTTGATTAGACCTCTAAACTGCTGGCCCAGGCCCATTGAGCAAAGGGTTTTAACTTGTTTTAACTTTTTTTTGCCCCCCTCCCCCTTTTTTTTTTCTTTAGTCCCTTGTTTTGTGCTGCGTTGTTTTTGCAGCAGGGAGGCTCATAGCCCCAGTGCTCCCNAATCAGCGCTCTGCTTGTGGATTTTTTACTCCATCCAGTAGAGATTGCGTTAGGACATCTCTTAAATTATGAACTGTCTGCCCAAGGAAAAACTGTTTGACATCTTGGAGAACTGCCATCAAAGGACAATTTTTGATTAGACCTCTAAACTGCTGGCCCAGGCCCATTGAGCAAAGGGTTTTAACTTGTTTTAACTTTTTTTTGCCCCCCCCCCTTTTTTGTCTTTATTCCCTTCTTTTGTGCTTTGTTTTTGCAGCAGGGAGGCTCATAGCCCCAGTGCTCCCCAGTAGGAGGGGTGAGAGACTGCCTGGCTGAATGGCCACATAGGAGGAGGACCTTGCCTCCGCAAACCAGGAGTCCTTGGGAGGGAGCAGGATAACTTCCACTAGCCTGAAAGGTTGACAGAACAGGCTCTAGAAGGGAGGCCAAGCTCATAGAGGGAGGGAGTCCCAGGACTGGTTTTACTTTACATAATTCAGTGACTCTGCAGCACTTCTTCAGTAAAGCTTTTGGTTGAAAAATTCTTTTTTTCTAAGCCTGGAGTTTGTAGCTTTTGGTGAGTGGTTCTCCTTGTGCCCTAGTAGTGCCCTGGGGTGTTAAATTAGAGTGATAACATTAGGAAGTTGGGGGTTCTGAAGCAAGAACTAAGTAGATGACTAAAAGGGAAAGGAGAGCCTGGGATCCTTAAGGCTCTGGTTCAGAGCCCCATGATTGCTGGGCACATGGCATCGTGCTTCCAGGAGGGAATTACACGAAGGATCTGCCTGTGGTGGGAGGTCACCCCCACCCAGGTTAGCTTAAAGATTGATAGCTGGGGATTCAGCTGGCTTCCTGGCAAGGTTGTTTCAGAGCTGTTGGCCCAAGCCTGGGGTTTGGCCCTTTGTTTTCACTGGAAATCTTTGATCTTTCAGCTCTTAATCTCATGAATAATCTTTGCGCTTCTTCTGGGAAGAAGAGCAAAAGTTATAAAAAAAAAAAAAAAAAGGCTCCTTTTGTCTTCTGTGGTAGCTCATGGGCACCGCTGCTCTGGCCATGCTCACAGGGTGGGAGCAGCTTGGTGCTGCCTCTCACCTGCCCTGCACTCAAGTCAGGGTCCCGCTTGAAGAATGGAGGATGGAGACAACAAGGAGTCAAACCAGTATTTTAAAGTTACAGTACCTACATTTTGGTACTATGTGCTGCTTAGCACCTTACTGAGAGATGTCTTTTGTTATGAGTTTAACTTTGCTGGTATTGTTGGTGTTATTTCCAGTTCACATTCTTTCGAGCAGAAGAATTTGGCTCCTGTAGGTTCTCTCTGACTCTGGGGAGACCTTGGCATTGACTGGCGCCTCTGCCTGGTTCTGTGAGGCTCCATCACTCAGTGACAGCACTGAGGTACTTCTGGAGTTGAATTATAATGCAGCTTTTCCAGTACCTCCTACTCAGATAGTGAACAAGCTGTCAAAGTCCAGGTTTTTAAGATTTACTCCTTTCTCTCTAATTAAGATTGTCTTCACAGACACATGCAGACATACAACCTCAGTGCTAATGCATTATAAGAGTATAATCATGCATCAGTTTGCAACAGCTGAGTATTTTTTCCATGAACTTTTGTTCCACCATTAAAAAAAAAAAAGTTAAAGGGAGGATAGAGAGGGTAAAAATAGAGAAATCTTTACTGAAAATAATTACATTAGTATTTCTGAGAAGTGTCCTGAATAAGAGACTGGAAGTTTGGATATCTAAAGTTGAAGCAAAAGCTGGGACATATTCAGATTTCTTTGCTCAGAGTGTTGCTTTTTGCCAGCTGTGTTCTTGGAAGTGCCACTGTGTATACATTGCCAGGTTATAGGAAGCCTAAGGTAAAATGTGTTAGCACGAATCTCGAGGAAATACGTTTAAGATAAATCATTCTGTCTCCTCCTAGTGATAAGCTAAAAGCAGCCACATACTCAGTTACTGCAGCAACCTGTGAAGTGTCATAATTGTCATACATCCAGATTCCAAGGTGGAGCTGTGCTGCAAAAGTGAGTAAAATCTGTATCTGTGGTGTTTTTTATTTAGTGCCAGCATCGTTTGTTTTCCTGAACATTGGATTAAGTGGGAAAGGTTTAAACTGGATCTAATTATCTTGTTAGAAAGTGTGATTGCACCATTTTAAAAGTATCCTTTCAGGACAGATGCCTGGAGTTTTCCGGGCTCATCGCCTCTGCATTCACTGATGTGCAAAGTCTGGCTTTGTAAATGGCATTTGTTTCACAGGGCAGGCAGCCTCTGGCATAATCCCTAACGCTTGGGCTCTGTCTGAGGAAGACATGGCTGAATATTGTGAGGAGTGAATGCATGCCATGGTGTGTGCACGCTCCCTTCTGTGTCCCTTCATTCAAACAGAGTGAGTTCATTCAAGCAGACACTCACTGACCAAAGTGACTAGCAGCTCCTGTCTGGCCCAGATGTGTGCTGTCTTCCCATGCCAGAGCAAAGGAAATGCTGATTCATGTCAGATCTCGCCCCAATACAAACAACACAGTTTTGACCATGGGCATGTCCCCAGCAGCTCTGATTTGCCCTAGCTAGGAGCAAAGGGAAGACACTTTTTTTTCTCTCAATCTTTAAAATAAATGAACTACCAGAAAAAAAGAAAATCAAGGAACCGTCTTGTGCAGTGTTATAACATGGTTAACCTCTTTACAACCAGATAAGAATGTGGCTTAGCTGGCCGCTAACTTTATTTCCCCAGCACATATTTATTTGTTTCTGCATGTTTGTATTCGTTTACAGAACACTACACTACTACGTGTGATTTTTATGATGTCTTAGAACCAACTTTCATCCATGGGTCATTGCATTAAAATCAGTGGTCCAGAGGTGTGAGTTACCCTTATCTTTGCCAGCACCTCATCAGTTTGAGACCTAGAAATTATATTAATAGGGGCATGGTTTAGGATAAATTAATTTTGATATTTTCCAGAAAAGGAATTTAATCTTATGTGAGTCTGATCCAACATGGTAGAGGAGAGGCAAGGTGAAATAAGGTGGTTCTTAGAAGCTTGCTTTTTTCTTTTCATTTTTTTTTAAAGACCATCTTTCTTAATCAGCCAAGCAAACACTTTTTGAGCACTTTTGAATTTCCCATTTTCTGCACTTTATCACTGTGAGATTCTAGGGAGTTTCACTTTGAAGTTTTCTTCTTCTTCACTAGCACTTTGTCAAGAATTCAATTAAAAGTTTTAATGTTGGAGACTATTAAGAGATGTGTTCCTTGACTTCAAATTATTGCATATTTTATATTTTGGGTATTATTTTTTTCAGTTTAATTTCAGACCATCATGTGTCTGATGTGTGAGCAGGTAGCGAGTTTTGCTGTTGCATTCTTTCATTTTTGGAAGGAATATTGTTGTTCAGAATTGCTGCATTACTTTAAGTTGGCAGGACAGACAGGAGGATAGACTAGAATAGCTGTGACTTCCAGTATCTACAAGGACTGTTCTAGTCCTTTTCAAGACTCAGGTTACAGTCCTTTTCTCTCTGTTTCTATTTTCTCCTGAAGTGCTTTAGTGTTTTTCCCACCATACTCTGGAAACTATTTTTTTTTTTTTAACCATGATCTTTAAAACTGGCCAGTCATGCCACTGTAATGCCAGTCATTGTGACTAAGCAGCACATGCTTGTTCTAGCTAAAGTGACACATATCCCAGGGGGATGTTCCAGCTCCTGGATCCCTGGGTGTTCTGTAAGAGATCTCTCACATCTAAATATTTACCATGCAAAGGAGGGAGAATAACTTCCTCTCCCTGAGCTGCTTTAGCACTGCTCACATATTTGCTCTAATGGATGTGGAGTTATTTGTACAAAGTTGTATACGGTTACCTAAACAGCTTCTCTAATAGAGACTTACCAAGAACAGTCTGTAACCTCATGGCACAGATGCAGAGTTACAGATCCCTGAGTCAAAGTTAAGGATAAGAAACAAGATCTTCAGTATTAGCTGTAAAAACTCTACACATCAGGCTAATATGGGAGGGTAAGTGCTCAACATACAGCAAAAAAGCCTTACTTTCTGTGAGAGCTACATTCAACTTGGGGACATTCAGAGGTCAGCTACAGGCCCAAGTTTCTGTGGTGAACTAAAACACTGTGGTGGCATTTGAACTAAAGAAACGATACATAATTAGGTTGGGGGGGGACACCACCTACTCCCTCCCCCTCCAAAAGGAAGCATTTAAGAGCTTTGTTNCAGAGAGGCGAGACAGAGGCAAATGTGTGGTGGAGAAAAAAAACGGGGGAGGTGACTTAAAAAAAAAAAAAAAAATAAAATGGGGGGGGGGGGGGGGGGGGGGACACCACCTACTCCCTCCCTCCCCCTCCAAAAGGAAGCATTTAAGAGCTTTGTTGTTCTCGGGAGTGTTTTCATAGGCTGTGGAAGTCGAGAAAAATACAGGGACTGTGCAGCATAGGCAGCAGGTCATTAAAGGAATTGCCTTATTTCAGTCCTGGTTGGGAGTGGGAGGCTGAGCAGGCTGCATGCAGAAAACTACTAGACTTGCAGCATAGAATAGAATAACCCCATAGATCCAGGGCTGTCCAGGGCCAACCCAACTGCTAGAATTCAATCTGTTATTGAGTAAGTAATCTCTACAATAGATTCAAAGCATAGACCTTTGATGTTCTGCAAAAACTATGTTCTTGCAAGTAACAAACTGCCAAACTCTGCAATAGATTTAGTGTCTGGATGTTTAAAATATAATGTGACATCAGTTGAACAGTTTTGTGGATTCATCTGAATTAGTAAGCCTAACTATTAATTTTGCATCAAGTTTAATTTCATTACAAGCCAATTTGCTCAGTTACCTGGAGTAAATGCAGAGTGCTTTTATGGGCATTGTTTCAGATTTATGCTGAATTAAATAAGGATGTGAAATCAGGATGTGGCTTGAACCATAGCAAGTGCAACATATTTTTCCACAGTTCTCTTTTTCGGTGCTTATTTCAGTTTATGCTGACAAATATTGCATGCTTTTCTCTGTCTTTTTTTTTTTTTTTTTGCACAGTTGTTTTGAAAAGAAGTGTGGTTGACATTTAGGCCTGGCTTGGCCTGATTTGGTGATTTGTGGCTTTTTCTTTTCTCTGTCTTTTTTTTTTTTTTTTTTTGTTTTTTTTTTTTTTTTTTGGTCTCAGCAATAGCAGAGTGGAATAAGAACAGGATAAGGAGAATGTGTTATTAAGGATTAGTTCAGCTGCTGTGAGAAGTAGTGTCTGGTCAGTGGTTCCCTTTCTGAGGGAAGAGCAAAGCATAGGGGCATCTCCACAGGGGAAAACTCTTCTCACCCATAACAGAGAAAGCTAACAGGGACCTGAACTGCTGAACTCTTGTGAGCAAGAAAAGACCTGTGGGGCTTGGTGCTACACCAAGTGTTAGAGATCCCTGAGTTAGACTTAAGGATAAGGTACAAGGATACAAGATAAAAGAATATGGGTCCATGTTGCATTCCCTTGAGTCCCCTGTTCTGTACGTGGTTTTTTTTTTGTTTGGTTGGTTTTATTTTTCCCAATAGTTTCAAAGCAGTACCTGAAGAGTGCAAGATTTGGGCTTGTGGTCGCTGTACCTTGCCGTGGAGAGGAGGATGGTTTTGGCAGAGTGAGGCCTGGGCTGAGGGGCCTGTGACGCAGCACCAAGGGAGAGCTCAGACTCCTCACAGAGGCCTTACCCTGGCTTAGCACGTCTGGATAGTAGAGGTGCAGGGAATTTTCAGATGAGAAAACAACACTCATGAAACATCTGTTTTATCAGATCTGATCACCATGTACTAAGTTTGATGTGGCTATGTTGGTTTCCAGTTCTGTATGAAAAACTTTATATTAAAGAACCCTGTTCTATTTAAAAAGATAATTAGCTGCCCACCACCGGCAGGGTTTTGATTGAAAGCTTTTAAATAGGCTGGTGGAAGAAGCATTTGTCTAGACTAAGAACATTTAGTAGGATGGCAATGCAATACATGTATATGAAGCTTCGCCTTTCATGCATTATAGATTGCTTTGGTAGTCTAAAGTCTTGAACTGTAACAGTGCAAAAAGAGAAGCAAGTCCTGTGTTCTGTACCTGGGACTTTGAAGAACAACACATGTTGCAACATCAATATTTACCATTTATATTATTTTGCCTCATTTGAAAATAAAAATAAATCATCATAAGGTCACATGAATAATTTTATCAGGAGATACATTTAGCCGCATCTTTTAATTGCATGTTACCATGCTCACAACTGAAAATCAAAGTGGAGATCTTGGTCATGACGTCAAACAGGACTTCAGTGAAACTGGTCAAATACGTAAGAGATGAAACTGGAGAGTCTGTGAATTAGAGTGATTTTGTAACTTTTTTGTGGTGCTCTTATAAATGACTGAGAAAGTGAAACCTTTCTAAGACGAGGCAAATAAAATGAGGAAGCTGTTGATATCCTTACCAAGTGGTCCAGGTCCAGAACATGGACGCTGTTTTTGCCAGCCCTTTTTCTAATGCTCAGTGATTTGCACCAAAATAGTATTGTAAAGTCCTGTTTTGTCCTGTCATCCACAATGTCCATGGATTAAAGAACAGCAGGAACTGATGACAACAACAAAATATCTCCAGTCTGAGAAATAAATAATTTGTAAAGAGAAAGAGAGAAAGTATTTTGCCCTTGGATTCAGACCACAAATAGTCTGTCTTGAGTACATGAAGTTAGGGTTTAAAATGGCGATCAGTAAATAATTTCAGCTATATGATATTTGCTGCATACATTCTAAAATATAGTGCTTGCTGTGGCAGTAAATACTTGTAAAATAGCTTTTCTCTGTTCACGTTCATCAGTCATCATTAAAGGGCTAATATTAAATATGGATCTGCTGTTAAAGTGATTGTTGTAATAAGAAAAGGAAAAGATACTCGCTGAGCAGTCTGAATAAACAGGAGGAGATGATCCACGGGTGACTGATGATGATAACTTTCAGACATCATTGTTTTAATATGCAGGGTGAAAGTTGTCTTAGTAAATAATATCTTTGGGAAATGACTAAACGAATATTTCAAAGTCATTTTAATATTTGGCTAAGCAGAAAAGCCTTTTTTAAATTTGGAAGAGAGTAGGTTAAACAGCAAGTCTATTTTGCTGCTACCGCTCCGTTCAGGCAAACTTTCAAACTGTAATCAAAACCATATTCATCAGATAGCCTGTCGTCTTCCTTCTCTTGCCAGCAATATTTCTATGTAAATCAAATGTTTTCCTTTTTAATCAGAAAGAAGTCTTTCTGACCTCCATGGGACTCAGAGCCAGAAACTCATCACTTCTTATTTCAGCTTCTATGTGGCTCTTTAGTTTGTTTCCCTTATTCTGAAATAAGGGCAACAACAGCTGCTTCCCATTGCTCAGGATTAGCTCTTGTTTCTGTTGGGAATGTGGAAGGGTGCAGAGACCCGGTAGAGCCCGGCTGGTGAAGTGTTGGGTCAGCCAGGGCTGAGGAGTTGTGCTGTGAAGCGTTGGGTCTCGTGGGTCCTCTGCACATGAACCCTCATGGGCAGTACCTGATTTGGAGCTGGGTCCAGGGTTGCTGGCTCAGTAATACTGTTTACTGAACTTTGTTATATCTGCTGTGACTGTATGTGAGGAATTCTACCCAAGGGTGCCTGCAGGAACTGCTCATCATCTAGGCCCTCAGTCACCTCTAGCATTTTCTGCCGTGGTAGTGGCATTTGCCCTCTCATGATCACTTTTAGTTCACTCGGAGCTACACAGAGCTGTCTCCTGCAGGACCTTCTGGAGGTTTGGGTTCTACCGCCCCTGAAAGTAGTGACAGCAAAATAGTCCTAAGCAGCCCCTGTCATAGTCAAGCAATGATGTGGTAGCATGGCTTTTGATAACAAAGCTATTGCCAAGAAAAATGTTTATGTAGCAAATATCTATCCCGTACATTGCTTTTAGGTCAGAATCTTATCCCTAAGTGTTCTGTATGACACATTCCTGGCTGTATGATTATCTGCATTCAAATCTGCAGAGTCAGTGCCTGAGTAGGAATGAGTCTGCATGAGTTGAGGATGACCAAATGTGACTCTAAAAGGCTCAGGGACTGAAGTGAGAAAGGAGTAAGAAACAGGCCAGGAGAGTGTGGTTCCCAGCAAGTGAGTCTCCTCCTTTCATGCCGCTGCTGGAGGTGGCCGCTGTGCTGGGCTCCCTGGCTGCTCCCTCTGCAGGAGTTGTGCCCTTCTGCAGCATCTCGTGGCTGCCTCCCCTTCCAGAGCTCTGCAGCCTGCCTGCCCTCCCTCTCCTTCATGCCTCCTGTGCTGACATATCTCCCTCCTCGTCCGCCTGCAAAGCTTTGCCTTCAGCCTTTGCATGCTCCAGCCCCTCCTCTCGCAGCAGGCTGCGTGCAAGGGACACTGCTGGTCAGAGAGAAGAGAGAAGGCTCTATTTACACACATGTTTTCTTAGGTAGAAAAAGGCAAGGGAAAAATAGGAAACAGAAACCTTGCAGGAATTGTAATGTGGTGCTATTTTTTAAATATTTTCTGTGCATGTCAGTTATGGAAGTGCTTGAATAGATTGCATCAGCCCTATGGATAATAAAACTTCTGATTTCTCAGCAGTTTCCTACTTTCACTTTAAGACAGCTGCCGCAGTTCTAGCAGTTTAAAACTGACCACAAAGGCGGGGAATAAATGCAAACTCTCAATTTTTTTCATATGAAGTTATCTAGTAAGGTTCTCAATGGAGCAAATCAGCAGAACTAACACATGGTTGGATATGGTGTTTCCTTCATAATTTCTTTTGTCTTGTTCAGACTGAAGTTCAGTTCTGTTCTTTCTCACTGGCGCCAAGTTTCTGCTTCTGGATTCACAGTGCAGGTGCTTTCCTCGTCAGCACTCAGAAAATGCCCAGGTGGTGCCTTCCTAGATGCACTGTTGTCGCCTTCTTCTGTCCCTTGCTAACCCCTCTCTTCTAACTATTACGAATGCCAACAGTTACGTCTGGCCTGTTGGCGTCTCCTTTCAAGACCAGGAACTTCTCCATGCCCAAGGTATCACAGCATACAAAGTGACTCAGGATTCTTAAGCAGAAAAGATTAAAAATGGTGGTTTTCCTCATCTGTCAAATATACTGCTGCCACGCTATTCTGCTCCACTGCTCTCAGCAGTGCACTAATTTCTGCTATTCACTATCAGAAGGCACTAATAATCTGGATTCTCTTTCAGTACCACTAACTTTCATCTCTCTACTCAGCTTGTCCTCCCCATATGGTCTTTTCTCTCTGAGTCACATGCAAAGAATTTTGATCCTTTTGTTAATCTCAATTTAATCATTCCTTCAGAAGCCTCCCACCAACTTCTGTTACTACTAGTTTGCCTCCTCCTGACTCATATCACTAGGTCCCTACAGCTTCTGATCAGTTAGGAAAACCCCTGATAACATTTGGACCGAGCTCTCTGCCATTATTATTTTTGCCTGTCATAGACACTTGCCGTGCGGGCTCTTTAACGGGAGCCCTCTGCACTCCTCTTGGATCAATCGTCCCTTTCATGTTGACATCCTAACTGCTTCCTGTTGAATCTCAAAAGCTCCCTTTGCAGCAAAGGCATCCTGAAAGCACCTTTGTTTCGTCTTTCTATTTTTTTCATCAAATACATTTGGAACTAATTTAAAGCTTTATTAATCTCTCCCAAAAGGTAACTAATAACAGTATTACTAATGTTTTCCTTCATAGTGATGGCTTTTATGTGTTGTTGAGCTTCTGTGCTAATTATTGCCTATACACTAATTATGCAGGCGTCTGTTTTTCGTTCCAATTCGGATAATGCATCTACTTCCCTTAGTGTGTAGCGATTTTCTTTTTGTACCGTAACTTCTCTTTCATGGCAGCCCAGAAAGTTTGTCTCAGACTATATTGGTTGCTTCTAATTCTATCTCCTCTATAATCATATGTCAATTTGCACCAGAAAATATTTTATTTGTGTATATCCTGACTGCTTGCTTTGGCATCACAAGCACCGCTGCAAACTCGAGTGGGAGCTGTGAATAGACTATCTTGTGCTATGCCCTGGATCCGAGTAGTTAAAAATCCGGGAATAGAAAGGCTTGGATTGTGGTATAGATCGACATTGCTGAGATTGGATTAGAAAGCTGAGAAGAGGTAGGCTTGGAGTGGGTCTCAGAAATATGCCTGAAGAATGGGAATGATCTTAACTGCAAAATGCCAAAGCCAAGAGCAGGGTGTCTGTAACTTTGCATTCTTGTGACACAGCAGATACGCAAGGGGCTAACTCTGGATTAGACAGGAGAAAATAGGCATATCTGAGCTATGGACTAGGCTCAGAGTGCTGATTCCAGACTAAATTTAAAAGAAGGAGAGTTGCAAATAAGCAGACTTGTTGAATAGCACAGCCATACATCAGAGAATAAAACACTGGATCAATGCCTTGCCACCAGTGGAACCACAAACCCGGAGCCAGAACTAGTTTACTTTAATGACTTGCCGTACTCATACTCTCTGCCAGGATCTGGGGTAGGAACAGATGAATTCTCCCACAGTATGCTCAAAGCACATTGACAGATCTACCCAGCTGCCTGGAATGATACAAGCACTAAGCACCACATTGGAGAAGACAGGACAGTCCATGAATGCTTGACTTCACACATGCAGCCACTCGTGTGCACACTCCCTTCTGTCCAGTACTTCACTGTT
This sequence comes from Crypturellus undulatus, assembly GCA_013389825.1. Classification (NCBI taxonomy): domain Eukaryota; kingdom Metazoa; phylum Chordata; class Aves; order Tinamiformes; family Tinamidae; genus Crypturellus; species Crypturellus undulatus. Next base: position 224,212 of record VWPW01001153.1, on the reverse strand, counting down.
ACTTTGCAGTCCTCCTTTACAGTAGGTGAGTATAACAGGGCTGCATTGGAGAGCTCTCCTGTAGCAGAGAGATGCTCTGTTTGGGAGGTGAAGGCAGTGAAAATCCATGCATGGAAAAGCAGTATGGTTTAAAGGTGTGAAGACCCATGTATTGGTGTGTTTGGACTATAGCTTAACAAGTTTGTTGAAAGACTGCTGAAAATTGGCAGGACTGGTGCCTGAGGGCAGGGCTAGGTATGAATCTGAGCAGAGGGAAGCTCAAAGTGTAGCACAGACTAAGTATGATCCCTATCCCATGTTACTCCCACGCCACTACCTTTTAAAGTTCTTGAAGCTTCACAAAGGCTTGTCCTCTAAACTGTGATTAGAGCTTGGAGCACAGCTTCGGGCACTTGGGCCGTGAGCAATATTCCAGGAATCTGAGGAGGCTTTCCAAAATTTTCCATGTTTTAGGTCTGCACTCTAGCTGGTGTATAGGGCCTAAGCCATCCATCTGCTGAGTACTTAAGGGCTATTTGAAGAGGGGTCAGGTCAAGAAAGAGGAAGTTTATTATAGGCACATGTCAGTTGTTCTACCAGCAATGGCAGGTCCAGATTTGTCCTGTGACCTTTCCCCAGCCACAGAAATTTTTGATGCACAGTTCCTTTCTGAATTTCCCAGAGAAGGAATTCATCCCTTGCCTGCACATGTCTCAGCCTCATCTGCCTCATAGTCAGAACTATGATAAAGGTTACACTTATGCTCCATTAGATGCATAGTGGACTTGAATCTAGTAGGTTTGCTTTGGCCATCTGCACTAGTCTTTTTAACTAGCGTTTATGCAATAAATGATACAAAGTTCACAGGAAGAAAGGAAAGGGCCCAGCTGTGAAGCAGCTGGTTGGGATCCTGTGGAACGGAGTCCCGTCCTAAGTGCGCTCATGGACTTTAGCAGTCTTTCTGCTCTACATTAGGGTAGACTCCGTATCCTTCCTTGCACAATTCTGCAGTGGAATAGTCAACACTATCAACACAGGTCATCATTAGATGTGCAAGTTACCAGTCCACTGAGAGGAATGTAGCAGATCCTCCAAGACTGCTACAAAGATCTGGCATCAGTTACCTTTGGACCAGTTGATTTGGCAGAGTTGCTTCTTTATTTTGTTTTCCTCATCTTGGCTAGAGGTCTTAATTAAAAAGACAAGAAATGTGCTAATGCTGGAGAACGGGACAGTATTGTCAAAGTGGAACCTGACTGCAAGTGGGTGACCTGCCTGCACAGAGGCCTAGGGGATGAGGGTGATGGGTCTTCTCAAAACTCAGAGAAACTCCCCACTCTAGACCAGGGTGGAAGGGCAGAGTGCAGAGAATCCACCTTCTGTTCCCTGCATCCTTGCAGAACACAGAATCCACCCTTAATGAGGAGAAGGTCACAAAACCACCACCTTACCTCTCCCTCTTCATTAACTACAGATAGAACAGTTTCCTTAGATAAAAAAGCAGCTAGTTTCTTATATCGGAATTCTTTAATAGTCAAGCTTCAACAGGGACAGTATAAAAGGTCTTGTTCTAGAACAACCTCTGGTAAAAGAGCTTTGAGCCTTCTCGGGCTCAAAACAAAACGGTAGCTTGGCCACCTCTTGCTGTATGTGAGCTTTAGATAGTAGGTTATAATGAAGGGGAAAAAAAAAAAGGAATCTTACCTAATCAAGGTTTTACATGAGATGCCACTGTGCTTGTACTTAACTCAATGCTCTCCATGCTTGCTAAACACTGAGTATGACTATGGTATTCAGCCCTGGAGGACCAGGTTATAGGAGTTATAAAGACACCTCCACATTGTAGACTACACACAGCTAAAATAGGTGCTAAGATGTTCACCTCAATCTAGAAGAACTTATAGATGTGTGTTGAGTCTTCCATAAAGAAAAATAAATAAAAAGACCCCCCCCCATGCAGTTAATTGGCTGAATAGTTTGATGGGGAAAGTTAAGGATCCTGTGCTAAAGATTCAAAACCTAAATTCACTATGGAATGAAACATGGCTAAAGCCTTGGTGTCTGTGCTTATGGGGCGTTAGTGGGCTATGAAATCATTTGTTATCTTAGTTATCTTTCCATGTTCTCAAAAAACAGAAGTCTTTTTCAAGTGCTATAGGATGGAAACAGGTCTTCCCTTGTTAAAAACAGAGATGTAGGCACTGAGCCAAAATTTGCCTGGCAAACTTGTCTGAGTACTAGAGTTACTTGTATGGAGGCAGGCTAGGATTTGGCCAATGCAATTTGTTCCAATCCCAGGTGTTTTAAGTGCCAAACATACGCTGTACTTTGGCTAGTGGTTAGTGCAAGTTTGAGGGTGTATTTGCAGCAAGGTCAGTAAAATGTAGCTGGATCCAGTTCCTCGGCATCTAAAACCAGGCTTGCTGAGGTTTCGGCACTGCTTTCACCTATGATTCATGCTTACATAGCCACACACAGCTGTAATTACCTGAGTCAAGCGTGAGGCTTTCTGGGAACCTCTATGACAGCTCTTACAGTTCACTAATTTGAAGCAGGAACTGGTTCAGACCTTGTTTCTCCTTTCCCTGTATGGAAGGTCTTATCTGGCTGGCACCTTTAGCTGAGTCACTTCCAGCTGTGTGCCTGGCTCAGTTCTGTCTGTTCAAGCACAGTGCCTAAGCCCACTGAGACCCCAGCACAAGGTGGACCTCTCCTACAACTGCTGTAGGACATGTCGCAGGGGGAAAACTGCATGAGATGAGGTGAGGTGAGCTCACTTACAACACAGTTTTTGACCTCTGAATATGACATGAGGTCTATGCGGGGGCACCAGAGCTGCAGGTGCAGACCTTGAGGCTGTGCACAACAACATCCAGGAGCAAGGTTACTTTTTCATGCATTAGCTGAAACGGTCAGCAGAAACTTCAGCACTTCCACAAGGGGGAAGGCTTGAGATGTTCGCCCTGGTTCTCTTTGTTACGCAGCACCCACATGTGGAAGCCCAGCTGCTGCTTAAGTAGCCACCTCCTGTGAGTGGATCTCCCACCTGGCTGCTGGAGGGCCTGCAGCTCAGCCATGGCCACAAGCACACAGATTGTAGGATGCCAGCATGAGGAATAACAGCTTGTATCTAGTGGCTTGCAGGTTTGGACTTCCACTTGGTGGCAAAAGGAGGCTCTTCCGTCTAAGCAACAGTTACCTGCAGGTGCCAGTTCACGTTTGGGCTTTTGTAATGCCACGTTCACATAATGTGGGAGCTGCCTGGAGGAGCTGGGCAGACAGTGTCGCAGAATGAGCAGCCTAGTGACATCACGAGGCCACCTGCAAGATGGAGCTCGGTAACCAGCTGCCAAACAAGGAGCAACTGTCTCCTGTTGCCATTAAGCTGTGAGGCAACAAAGGCTGAGGCAGCCTTGGAATATGTTGTTTACTGCTTGCTATCTAGAACACAGAAAACAGGTTGTGGTCAAATCCACCTTGGCCAGGGCCATAACGGTGTTCAGGTGGATTAGAGAGAGCTGAGCAGAAAGTGTTCAAACACAGGTTTGTCGCCTCTCCTGAAACAACCATATTTTATTATGGAAGTGCTCTAGGACATAACATCACGCACCCGCCCTCTCCCTTGCCTGTTATGCTGGACACCGCGCAAACAGAGAGGGTTTGCAAACAGCACCCCGAGGGGCTGGCAGGCCGGAGCTCTGCCAGCACTGCGAGCATTGGCTCCAGAGTTGCTCTTACGTGAGCTTTTAAGAGAGCTGCTTCACTCAGATTAATAGCAAGTTCCCTACTAAGGTAAACTCACGAGTCTGCATCTCTCTGCCGCTAAAGACTACTTTGACTATGGAATCCAGGACAATGAATCCAGGGACTGTGCCTAAAATTTCTGTTTTAACTGTGCTCTTATTTATCATTTGGCTATTGTAACTGCATATTGTATAAGATTATATAAAACAAGATTGAAGTGGCCCCAATGTATTTAATAAATATGTCTCATGCTGTCTGGGTGATTGCATACAAAATGCCAGGGGCAAAGAAAGGCAATAAAAGCAACAAGACACTAGAAGTATTGTTCAGGTAGCTGTGTAATAATCTTAAGCAATTTAATTTTCTGTGTTGAAAGTTAATTACTTACTTTAGGGGAAGACCAATTGAATGTCTCAGTCACTAAGTGGATAAGATTCATTAAAAAGAACCCATATTGCAAATACCTTCATGCCACATTGCTTTTATTTTGAGAGATAAAATTTCTTTTCCCTTCTCCCCTTCAAAATTCACTTCTGCTCTAATCAGATTTGTTTTTCTCCATAGCATCTGGGGACAAAAACTTGAAATAAACATCTGTGAACTGTGTAAGAACATGCTCAGATATCATAGGTCTCACATAAATGTTACAGAATAGAAAAATAAAAGGAAACTTAAAACTTCAGCTGCAACAGATATAGGTTGGGGCAAATTCCGTGGGAATATACTAATGGTTAATATGCTACTGATGCACAATATACTACTGATGAGAGGCTGAAACTAAAGACAGATGTACCTTATCATTCTTTATTTTTTTCTTTAAAAAAAGTATTGTTTAATTACCAAAAACACAGGAGAGGTAAAGAAGTGAGCCATACTTATGTATCGATATGTAAAGATAAATATTGTAAACTCTCATCATGTTGTTGAAAAGGCAGTAGAGCTTTCCTTGTGAAAGGGAACAGAGATTGGGCTGTGAATAGGGTTAGGGGAGGTGTAGAGGGCCTTGAAAGAGGAAAAATAATTGAAATAAACACACCTTAATTTGTAGCCTTCATGTTCATAACAATAGCATCTTCCAAATGCTTTCCTTGCTTTTACAATCACCTTTGAAAACACCAGTATGTTACAAAACATTCCTGCAAAGGGTGTGTGAGAGTGCTAAATCTATTGCAGGCAAGAATAATGAAGTCAGTCACATAGGTATAAAGTACCCTTCTCATCTAGAAAGTGGTTGTGAAAATAAGCAGCCAACACCCCCTTGTTTGGTATTTGTTATCTTTTAACTGTGCTTGAGATTTGTGGTAGAAAAGGCATGATTACCAGTTCTGAAAAATTGGTGTTGGATAACATCTTGTAGGCATCACTAATAAGTACATCAGCCAAGGTAGTCTCCTGTTTTCCTAGTACCCACTGCTCTTGTTTTCTTGCTTCCAAATCCAGAGATATTCACAGGAGTCCAAGTGGATTTTTTCAGCCTGAAATGTCTGAGGTGCTGAAGTGCCACTTAGATATCACCAATATTTTCAAAACTGCCATTGAATTATTCCCTCACCCTGAAGGTGCTTTAATTTGTACTCATCAAAATTTGCAAAGCCTGCCCTGTGGCTTATGAGTTTACTTTGAATCTTATCTCAAGGTGAGGCTCAAGGTGTGGTCCGTAAAACACGGAAGAGAAAATCTTTCTTACTTCAGGTCCTCAACCCTTAGGCATATGTAAAACTTACAACAGAAGGGATAGATGGAGGACTCTGACATTGGGAAGATAGGTGAGTGCATAAGGAACAGAAGGAGGTGGGGAGACGATATGAAACATGGAGCAGGAAACAACCCGCTGGAAGAGTTGCTTTGGGTTGCCATTGTACAGGCTGAACAGTGCTGGAGGAGGCACTGGTGTCAAATTTTGGGAGACAGAAGGTGCAGCAGGTTGCACACGCATTGCAACAGAAATAAGAGCAATGCTGAAGTACTTCCACCAGGCCTCCTCACTGTCTCCTCATTGCTGCCTCATCCACACTGCATCTGCCTCCACATCCTGCTGTAGCTGCCTCCAGATAGGGCTTTGTTTCTGCTAATCACAGTTATAACTAGCACTTCATGATAACAGTGAAGCCTCCTCTTTGGGCATACAAGTTGACCATAGTTATCTTCCAGTAAGTGTATTGGATCTCTGCATTTTGGCAGAGTATTTCTTGCCATCTTCCCATAGGAATTTGATGACTCCTTCCTCTCAGGTCTGCTTATGGCAGGACGTCCCTATACAGAGTCACAGGAGTGCTGCTGTTCTCTACATCTGTCTCACCTAGACAGAGGCCACGGAAGAGGTGGCTATGTCAAGAACCCCAGTAAAATATATATTTTTTGCATAACTGCACTTGTGACAGCAGAGAAACTAATTATTGCTAGTTAAACCCTAAGATTATACTTGACTAATTAAAAAAAGACCAGATAAAGTCCAAAAGAAATGTTGTCTTCTGACAATTAAAAATAACATTGCTACCTTTTTATTTTTCTTTTAATTAGCAGAGGAATGGGCAGAGCAGAACAGAACAGTTTAGATTTCATGGCCAAGTTGCCCTTTTTGCCAAGAAGATAGAGTAGGACTGTCAAAAGTCCTGGACTTTTGCGTAACACGTGTTTCAGCTTCTAATAAATACACAGCACCTTATCTCTTACATCAGTGAAAGGGCAAGTGCTAACTGCAAGTAGTTGTTACATTTAATTCTCTTCCAAAATGTTTCACAAAGATTCATATGCTTATCTTGCTAACATGAAACTCGTCAACTCCCCGTTTAGCTGACCCCAGCCCTACAGCTTTGAAGCTAGCAAGGGCTATGGGGCATGGAGCCATGACAATCCTCAAGGAAACAGCGCGCGGCGGGGGAGAGGGAGGGAATTGTAGAGGGAGGGAGTCAGTGTGCAGGGATTTTGGTTTCACTGTAGCTTTTTGCAACCATTTCAAATGTCACAGTGACCTACAGCTATTTAAAAAGGAAGTTCCCAGCAGCAAATGTCTTCAATTTGCAGCTCTCATCTCCTCACTGAAAGAAACCTGCTGGCACTAGTATGCATCACTATTAAAGTCTTGCAAACACTTCTTAATATGTTTCTAATACTCAATCTACATGATATTTCTGATTTTGTGATGATTGCCTAGGAATTCCAGTTAGGTTTGCCTTTCACGGCGGATGAGTGCTACTCAAACAATTTTCATGCTTAAGCAATTAGATGCACAGAGCGGAACTGGAGATGAGTCAGCAGTTATGAGGAGTTATTTGAACAGCAATAGAAACCATGACTTCCACTAGCAAACAGTCCACACAGGTAGTACTGAGTGCCTAGTGTTTAGGCTCCATCAGGTTCGTTATATGAATTGTCTCAAAACCGTCACGTGTTTTAGACCCAGCCTCATTCTGTTTGATATTTGGATGTGCCGTACTGCACAAGCCACACTTGTTGGTAGGGCCGGGAAGAGCACTTGTCCCATCCTCTGCCCTCGGCAGCGCGGCTCTCCTCCGCGCTGGCACCCGCTGCCCTCTCCCTGCCTCGAGTCAGGCACTAAAAATAGGAACTACTAAAACAAAGAGTGTGAGGTAAGGACCTTTGAATCCCGTCAAGAAGAAATACTGAGGGGAAGGAGAGGAGTCATCACGCGTCTCTCTACAGGAGGCTCTAGCTCACAAGCCGGAGAGCGCCGCTTGGGACAGCTGACAGAATTTCTGTCCCCGGCACATGGACGGCTGAGTCACGCCACAGGGACCAGCTGCTGAGTCACGGCAGGGCCCGAAGGCCGCGCGAGGTCTCTCCTTCACAAGCCACAACCCTCACGAGTCACTAACGCCCACGCGCCGAGGGGCGCTAGGCCGGGCACCCTTCCCTGGTGGGCGCTGCTCCCTGCGTGCCCGGAGAGGAGGGCGGTGAAGTCAGAACTCATTCAGGGTTCAGCACTGCGGCCTCCGCAGCCGCAGGTTTCTCCACCAGCCCCACGGGCAGCGGTTTAGCATTTGGCCTGAGCATTTCAGACCTACTTTTCGTTCTCTCTGTTAGCTGACAGCATTCAGGGCTGCATCACTCCAGCCCCTGCCGAAGTGACCCAACTGCAAAGTAACCGGACTCAGTAAATAAATACGTAATCCTAGAATGTGGCTGTCGTCAAGGCTGATTTTGTTAGGACTCAAAACTACAGTTACTAGGAGCAGTGTTACTGGCTCCAGACGAATAGGGACTTTAAAGCACTTTCTGAATCAGCAATGAGCAGTGGGGTTAAGATTTCTTTGCAAGAGGAACACCAGGCCTCTGAATTAGCTACCAAAAGCCAATTTTATCGCGCTGCCTGGCATGTTTTATCAAAGCATTTAAATACCTGAGAGCATAACCCAAAATTTCTCCTAAAAGTAAGACCAAAAACAATAGTGTTGGTGAATTGCAGTTCATCATCACAAAGCCAAATGGAATATCGGAATTGTTGTATAGTAGGAATTGTTATATAGCAAAACAACCCTAACCCATAAGTAAAAACTAGCTTTTAGCAATTGGCATTTATTGCTGTGGAGAAATAGCAATATTTCCCTAAGCCTCAACAGTTTAGCTGAAATCCCAACAGTTTTAGTCGTTCATGTGCAAATAGAATTAATTGGACAAATTCGAATTTAGGGTAGATTTTTCAAAACTCATTGTGCGAATGTGCAAGAGCAATGATATCCTAAGAAGAGCACAGGCAGCATATCTGTTTCTAGAGCTACAAAGGAGGCCATAAGTACTTTTGAAATCAGATCTCTCACAAACATACCCCACATGAGTGCTTTTACACGCATGACTGTAACTACTGCTTGCCAAGAACTCTTCTCACCCTTTCCCCTAATGAATAAATTTGATGAAAGAGACAAAATTCAGTGCATAGCAAAGCTGTGATTTGAAAAACCCCAATGGCGTTAGTTTCTGTAGCACTGGGAGCAGATCTCCTGCGGGTACAGACCATGTTTTCCTGTTACGTTGCACCAAACAAGCTCTTTGGGGCTGTGGAAAGCAGCGGATCAGCCGGGGAGGCCTTTTCCCACCGCGGGAGGAGCGCTAGGAGCTGCCGTGCCACCTGCCGAGGGCTCCGGGTATCGGCCCGAGCCGCTTCCTGCGGGCACGGGCACCCGCAGACACCCCCGCGCTACCTCTCTGTGGCCCCTCGTGTGTCCAGATAGTCCCCGATCTTCCCTAAAGCGAATTGGGGTGAAGGGAGGGAAGATGACGCAGAGCTGNGGAGGCCTTTTCCCGCGGTGGTAGGAGCGCTAGGAGCTGCCGTGCCACCTGCCGAGGGCTCCGGGTATCGGCCCGAGCCGCTTCCTGCGGGCACGGGCACCCGCAGACACCCCCGCGCTACCTCTCTGTGGCCCCTCGTGTGTCCAGATAGTCCCCGATGGGGTGAAGGAAGGGAAGATGATGCAGAGCTGCTGCTTCCAGGCACGCAGACTCAATTTAAGATATAAGCGGGAAAACGAGCGTGCCGCTGTTGGACTCTCAGCGGATGATGATGATGCCCAGAGTTCTTGTCTCTGTAAACTGCACTCACTGTCGGAAAAGCTCAGGGTCTCCCCATAACAAAACAGAGCCAGGGTATTTCCTAGTGCTGTGAGACACTAAACCCCACGTTATTTCCAGGTCAGAGTTCAAACAACAGAACGGAAGGAAAATGAAAGCCCCAGAAGCTCAGTGGTACAGGCAGTGATGTTTCAGACAGATACAAATAAATTGATTTCACAGAAGTTACTTTCCTAAAACCTACATGAAAGTTCTGCATCTTACCTTTGTAAGCCCAGCCCTGAGTTGAGGGCAGATATTTTTACCAAGACACTTAGTTTTCAAGCTATATGTGGAAGAGAAGTTTTAAGAATTGTGCTCAGTGCTGTGCTCACCCAGCTGTGCTGTGCTCCAGCGGTGCCCTGGTGCCAGGGATTTGTTGGTACCCTCAATCACTGTGAACAAGAACATCAGCAAAGAGCTATCGGTTAAATAACCATACGTAATAAAAAACACACGTAAAACTGATCATGTCTGCAATTCTTACAACAGCAGCCAGCGTGTATCACTGGTTATGTCCCTGCTCTTGGAGCTACGCAGAGTTCCCAGAGCTCTGGGGGAGAGTGGATGGGGAAAGCTCTGCTTCCAGGCACCTTGCGATATGGGGGCAGCTGCTTCTCTGGGCAAACCCAGCAGCACTTCACAGCATTTCACCTGAAAGAAAGTTCTGACTTTTGGCAGAAACTATTTACTACAGGAAAATACACACAGACCCATTCTTTTTTAATGGCTTTATAATGCCCAAAGAGATAGGTTCCTAACAGCACTCACTGCTATGCTGGCCAAGATAGTAAATATTCTTAATATGCTATAACATACCGAATATGTTATGGAAACAGCATTTCCATGACATCTTTTACGTACACAATTTCACCAGGATAAGCTAGAAAGTAAACTCATTTTTATGGCATTCTCAGAAGAAGAGAGTCCCAGCAGGCTGGCCATGAAGGAGCAGAGCATCACTAACACAACCACCCTCTTCTCATGGAATTTTTTAAAAAGTCTGTTGTTCATACTAGCAGCCTACCAAGAAACAGCAAAACAGCCACATGATGTTTTCTAATTTTGTATTCTAAATTCTGAAGGGATAACAATGCAATTCCTAGAAATGACAGATGCAACACTGATGACCATTTTGCTCAAGAGCAAAGAAAAAAGAACCACAAGTATTCAGATTATGGCAAAGTCGCTTCAGAGTATTGTGTCAAGTCTGCTATGCAGTTAGTACCACAAGAACTACAAGATACAATTATGAGAAACAGGACTAAAAATGAATGCCTCTTTCTCACACACACAAAACGCCATTGTGGGCAAAAACTCTTAAAAATAAATCGTATATTGTTTCATTTGGAAAGAAAAAAATAACATATTTGGAAAGCAAGAATAATGTATTTTCAGGGCATAGAAAAGGGCCCTGAAAGGACTCTGATAGAGGCAACACACCTTCCATGTTCCTTAAGCCCCATTCTCATTTCATCTTGAGAAAAGATATGAAAAGAAAAAATGCCTGCAAATAAAAATGAATTCTACATTGTCAGTGTTGCAGATTTAGGAAAAAAGGTATCACTCACACTCTGCTCATACACAGTATCTTTGTTGAGAAAACACTAGGATTTTCCATATGTTTTTAAAAAGCAGTATCAATATTGTACTCAGTGCCAAGAAGTGTAGGAGTTAAGATGATAATACATCACCTCAGCTACCTCTATAGGATTTTTAAATGTGCACATCTAAGGCAAAAATCAGTAACCTACAATGTACTAAAATTTGAAACTTTGAAATTTTTCATTGTGTGTACTGTCACAATAGTAAGTAGAGTACACAATCACTGCAATACGGTATGCTTAAATGACCTACGCTTCATTTTCTAACACAAAATAGGTAGCTTCTTGTCTGCATCCACTTGCAAAAGTGTGTACAGATATGGTTAAATAAACAATCAATTTCTATCAAGAAAACATTTAATGATATACTTAATGTAGCTCTTTTATTTGACCAAATACCATAAAAATGTAAAAATTTGGCTGAGTAGCACCCACATCTTAACCTGGCTCTCAGAATTCATTGATATTTGCCCCCAAACCTCTATCAAGCTCTCTCCTCTCTCCCCATTTCCGATCTTAATATAGAAGTACAGCTATACCTACATGACCCCAGAGTCCACAGACACTAAAAATGCATGGAAAAGGCTGTAACAGGTGAAAGAGAAATATCTATGTCTACAGCTATATCTATCTATCTATATAACAGAAATATCTATATTTACAGTTGATCTTAAAGGTTTTTTCCAACTATAATGATTCAGAATTCTGTATCTATATAGATATAGAAAATTGAGAAATAAAGAGAATGGGAAAGAAAAAGCTATCTGCAAGCATCCAGAGTAATCCTTGTCTTTTGCTGTATGTTTCAGGATGCGTGTGAACTCAGTGTAGTTGAAATTCCTCTTTTTGTCAATTGGTGCCTCTGTAGAGCTCATCTACCTCTTCATCTGCAAGCCTGTCTCCCATGGTTGTCAGCAGCTCTCTCAGGTAGTCCTCCTGAATAAACCCTAGAAGGCAATTTAGGGAGAGAATCATAGAAGGGAAGAAGCTGTTTCTTAGCAAGTCTTCAAAAGCAACTGGATGAACAGTAAGACAGTAACAACAGACATGAACTTATCTCCTACAGCGTGTAATATATGCACAGCATTTGCACCAAGGGCCTGAAATAATTCCTCACTTGAATTCTAAAGTCATTTATTTAATTCAAAGGGGAGGGGGAAATTTTGATGCATTTTATACAGTTCCTTGAAAAGAAAGCCTGATCTGCTCTTACCTAGTAATACCTATTTTCATATATTGATCTTAAACATCTCCCAAGTAGATAAGCAAATTCCTGAGTTAGGAATACAGTCACTGCCAAACTTCATTATACAAGATGTTCTCTTAATTGAATAATATTTTTTGACTTAATTAGATATATTACCTCCTATAAAGGTAGTTTTCAGTAAGGACTGTATAATCGTAGTTGGCCTTTCACTGCTTCACAATACTGTTGCTGGAGGGAGTTAACATGTGAATTTCTGGCAAGTGTCCAGGGGAAGAGTTTATAACAGAAAAGTCTTCCAGACAGGATTGAGCATGTTCATTCAGAAGGGAAGAAGACTATTTACTGTGCAGAGTTATATATGGGGGAGTTAGTTTTAAAAAAAGGCAATATGAAGTTATTTATCTTATAAAATATTAGCAAAAAAAAGAGAGGAAATTAAAAAATATATAAAAACGGGCAATTAATGAGTTCAATATTGCCAAAATTCTGTTAATTCAATTTCAATAGATGACCAGAACTGCCAGTTGTTTCAGAAAAGTTTAGAGATTAAAAATGAATGCACAAAATAAGCAGTATATAGATGATAGGACTGCAGAATACAGAAATTACTTAATGTTAAAATAAGAGTTACCACAGCTTTAAAATGCACAATAATTGCCTCTTTTGAGGAGAAAGAAAAAAAAAAAGATGGCTATTGAACTCTGGTTTGAAAAATATCACTAACAGAACAGAGGAGGTAAAAGCCAACTCCAGAAAATAAAGAGATGTAAACTATGCAGGACAGCTGGAAATAATAAGTGAATATATACAATGATTGATGTAGATTCAATTAGGATGTGATAAAAAAGGAGTTTTGCTTTGAAAAGAGAGCTGAAAAACTTCAGCAGAGTTCATTAAAGACAGAAAAACAAACAGGGAATCAGAAGACCAAAAGGCAGTCAATGAGCATGACAAATGCTCACGGAGTTGGTCCGTGCTGTGAGGAAGGGAAAAAAATTACAAGATATGATAATTAAAACAGCATCATCTTCCCGTATAGACAAACTCTTCATTAATGACTCCAAATGAAGGCAGCTAAAAGTCATGTTCTACTTTAAAAATGGTGAGAATATTCTGTTAGCCAGGCCCCTCTTAATCGGGTCACATTTTCCATTTCCCTCTTTGTGAGTTAAGAAAGGAAAAGCACAGCTAAATAGATTAGGTTCTCCCCTTCTGCAGTGCTATAGAGATCAAACAGTGATGAGAGATGACATAAGGATTAGTATTCAAAGAATGCAAGGCTTCTGGTGCTGCAAGTTCAGCCTCAAGGATTTAATTGCTTTTGTTTGAATAGATAAGTATATAAACTCTAAACTAGGTTGCCAGACTAGGAATACACTAAGAGTTTTATCAGCACAGAATTATAAACCAAATACTCCCACCCTTCCTCAAATTAACTCACATACCAGTTCAATATAGATAGGGAGTAGCAAACTAGTGAAGCAAAACTTCAGATTTAGTCTTTGGCAGACAGCACAAAACAGAAGACAGAGTGTGAGGAGGATGGTCAAAGAGCACAGACAAAAGAGATACCAAATGCAGCTAGTTATAAGCTTTGATACTAATTTTATAGTGCTACTGATTTATGTGGCAGTAATGCTGAGGTAACATTCTGACAGCTGTAAATGCTTTTACTCATTGTGAAAAGGAACAGGCTGATCAAAAGTCAGGGCTGAGAATAAAATGAATAAATGGCAAGGACAACATGGGTTCCACAGATACAAGAGTGCATTTCAGTTATTGTGAAACAAAATAGTAAATAAATAAATAAGTAAACTTAGAATAAATACCTAACTTGTTTCCTGATTAAAATTACAGGGTGGCATAAGACACAAAAGAGGCCATGAGACCGTTGTGCTAAAATCGTACTAGGACTAGAGTAAAACATTTATCATGGAGAATTTAAAAATAATCAAATCAATCTAATTGGCACGGGGGAGATGGGGGAGTGCTGAACTAGTAACTTATTATTTAAATAGCCATAGAGGGTTACTGTTCCAAAGAACTGGTAGCACAGTCATTTTCTTTATATCCTAATTCAGAGGCTCTTGTTCTGGCGCACACAAAAACCCCTGTAGCACAGTGATTCAGACTACCTGTGGAGAGAAAATAATTAACCTGCTAACAAAACTTCCTTCTCTAGGAGACGGTAAAGAGATTTCCCTCAAGAGGGAGGAAGTCAATTAACATTTGAAAAGGCCTTACCAACAGAAAGCCTGTTTACCTACACCCCAGCAGGAAGGGGATACACTTTGAAAAGGCAAAAGGTGCTAAAAATACAGACACTGAAAATAGCTGTCTGAAATTGAGTAATATTTTTGAAAGGTTGAGAGCACATATCCACGGATGAGACTGAAACTCTGCAGTAGACAGCTGTGGGAAAAGATTGTAGGTGCAATGACAGTAGTGTAGAGGCTACGTAATATCTGCCGGGGTAATATAGCCCGGACCCTGGATAACTGGAGGTCTTGACATGTTCCTAGTATGGCAAAGCCTTGATATTCTGTAATTCAACAGAATGCTCTAAGGAATTCATCCCTTGTTGCTATACACTTCTCCAGACTCTAGGCCTTCACTAAAAATATATATAAAAATACAACCTCTAATTTCACAAATATAGATTCAACCTTCAAAATCCGATGGAGTAAAAACAAGCTCTGCATTTTCCTTTTTTTTTTTTTTTTTTCTCATTGCACTTGTCAGTTTAACTATTTCTGTCTTTTAGACCCACCCTGTTTATATATTTAGATCATTAAGGCTACAGCCCTTCCTGTGACCTGAAAACAAACTGAGCTGTGGGGGAGAGCATGGCACACACAGCATTTGCCATCAAAGGCCAAACATAAGATGGTTAAGAAGAGGGTTTAGGAAAAAAAAGGGGGGGGGAGGGGCGGGGGTTTACATAATCTGTCCAATCTGTTTTGAGATACTGAATACATCATAGNATTTCTGTCTTTTAGACCCACCCTGTTTATATATTTAGATCATTAAGGCTACACCCCTTCCTGTGACCTGAAAACAAACTGAGCTGGGGGGGAGAGCATGGCGCACACAGCATTTGCCATCAAAGGCCAAACATAAGATGGTTAAGAAGAGGGTTTAGGAAAAAAAAAGGGGGAGGGGGGGAGGGATGGGGGTTTACGTAATCTGGCCAATCTGTTTTGAGATACTAAATACATCATAGAATCATAGAATCACAGAATGCCTAAGGTTGGAAGGGACCTCTAGAGATCATCTAGTCCAACCCCCCTGCACACGCAGGGCCACCTAGAGCACGTGGCACAGGGCTGCATCCAAGCGGGTCTTGAAGATCTCCAGAGAAGGAGACTCCACAACCTCTCTGGGCAGCCTGTTCCAGGGCTCTGTCACCCTCACTATCAGGAATTTTTTCCTTAAGTTCCTGTGGAACTTTTGGTGCTTAA
>VWPW01001153.1:192752-208046 GCA_013389825.1 Crypturellus undulatus | reverse complement strand
CAGCTTCGTATCATCAGAATTTAGATGCTCATCCAATCCATTGTAGCAGGGAGAGGAGGATAAGGTGGAGGGGACAAACTCAGTTGTGTTGCAGATTTCACGTGTTACCTTTTAAAGGCCATATAAAGAAGTGATGTATTACCAGTTTGAATTCCTCATCTTCTTAGCAAATGCCACTTATTTTGCACTTTGAGGAACACGCACACTGCCTGCATGCAAGCACTCTGCAGAGCCCACAGCAGAACATTAAACAACACTTAATGCTCAGTACTCATGCTGAACAGCCTGACTGCTTTCCTCTCGCTCAGTAGTCAAGTCCTGGCTACTTGGTAGGAAGTGCCATCTAGAAGAATTACTGCATAGCAGCTCATTTATAAGGGTGAAAATATAAGCATGTTATTTAGAAACTCAAATAAACAACCTACAAATAAAGTCCTCAGTGACTGAGTTGCACCCACATATGTGTTGCTTNAGTAGTCAAGTCCTGGCTACTTGGTAGGAAGTGCCATCTAGAAGAATTACTGCATAGCAGCTCATTTATAAGGGTGAAAATATAAGCATGTTATTTAGAAACTCAAATAAACAACCTACAAATAAAAAAGTCCTTAGTGACTGAGTTGCGCCCACATACGTGTTGCTTCCTCATCAAAGCAAGCAAGAGCATTTCTGATTATATCTCCTGGATCTGTGCCATTTAACTTCTTTCCAAACATCATGAGGAGTATGGTGAAGTTTATGAGTCCTGGAACCTCATTCGGAATGCAGCATCTGTGGGTTCTTACCTCCAAATAAAATGATTCGTATTTGTGCTTTAAAACTTAAAAAAAAAAAAGAAAAAAAGACAACTGTAAACAGAAACGGGACATTACCAAGGGAGGGGAGGATATCGTGCAAGTTTTCCTTGTCGGTGAAGCTGTCCCTGTTTTGATCAATCATGTCAAAGTCCTTTGACTTATGGCACACTGGAAGTGGCACACTGAGGGTTCTTCTTGGAGATCTTCATCTTTTCTCTTTGCTAGACATGTTGATTTTGAATACCAAAAGAGAAATAAATAGAGTAAACACAATGAAATCAGAGTTAAGACTTAAAAAAAATGCACTAAGGTTTACCACTGAAGTTTACAGGTGGAAAACTCTTCAATACTCTTCCATTTCCTCTCATCAGAACCTTTTATCCTAACTAAGAGGAAACAGAAACAGCAAACAAAACCAGGTAGTTGCCAGTGAGACTCCTAGCAAAGCCTAGCTGCTAGAAGATGTATGCTGGACATAATTTTCAGCGTCAAAGGGAAGTTTTGTCTGGGAACCCTTATTCTTGCCACATACATCTGCAAGAAGGGAACTCTAGCTGGTCTTGAGTCTAAGGGTGTGTGAGGTTTTGAAAGTTATTGTATGGCTCCTGAAAGAACTCTGTATGGATATATGAATATATGGGTATAGAATCATAGAATCATTATGGTTGAAATGACCTTCAAGATCATTGAGTCCAGCCCCTCAACATGCCTGCAAAACCACGTCCCTAAGAAATGCCTGGTCTGCTGGGCAGCCTGTTCCAACGCTTGACTATCGTACAAGCGTGTGCAACATTAGACAGTAGGGGAATGAGTGATGCAACCCAGTTCACGTGAACAAACCCCGGGCCGCGGAGCTCCCCAGCGCGGCACTGCGCTGCCCAGCAAGCCGAGAGCCTCCAGGGTGTTACGAGGTGACCGGACAGGGCAAGCCCGTGTCCTTTACCCCTGCCTCAGGGAGGAAGGAGAACCGCAGGAAGGCACTGCGCTTCTCCAGGGCATCTCCACAGACTCCAGCGCTGCTCCTGGCGCTCGCTCCTGCTCCCGACGCTCGCTCACTCCCCATCCGTCCCAGACCCCAGCCCAGCTTGGCCTCCCCTGGGAGGTGCCGCCCGGAGCAGCCTCCGTGTGTCAAGGGGTGGCGGGAACTGTGGGGACGGCGGCACGACCCGGCCTCAGCTGAGGTTCCTCGCGGCCGCTCTTCTGTGCATTGTAGATGGGGCCTCGGGGGGGGGAGCCCTGAAGCCTCTGCCAAAATCGACGAAGAGATCAGGTATGAGTGCCATAGGGGATAGAGATATGAAGTTTATGACCTGAATGAAAAAAAATGTAAGTTTTATTTGTTGTTGTTCTGTTTTCTTCTTCGTGTTTCATGCCAGGGCTCAATGAGATGCTGGTTCATGTCTGCAGGTCTCGCAAATGAGCACTCCCCAACAAGTGTTTGCGCTTGTAACAGGCGTCGGGTATCTGCCCCCTTGCAGGCTTTGCTTTGCTTATATTTCCTTCATAAATGCTTGGTGTAGTGCTCAATTTTGGAGTTATTCTATGCAAAGTGCAAGTGGCACAGAAGCAGTAGAAACGTCAAGGTAGTAATAGTTTTACTCAAGTACTCAAGTTGAACACCTGAATTGTGTGTTGAAATTTACTTGGAGAATACTTTTTACTTAATGGCATTAAAAAAAATGTGACTCTTTTTAAAGTTGCATTGGCTTGTGCTTTGGCCCTGAGTTCAGACGACGTCTCCCTTGACCAGGGTGCCCTGTCTCGCGTGTTTAGACCTCACTCTGGAGCGCTGCCAGGCTGGGGGCTGCCCACGGCTCTGGGCACTGCTTAGCTCCCTGCAGTCCCGTGTCCCTAGGGATGCACCCCCTGGAGCAGAGCAACTGATGCATCTTTTGCACAGCAAAGCAGCCCGGGATCTCCGGATTCTGCCCCTGGAAGTAGGTGGAGTGAGGCATTTGAGCAGCTGCTCCGGAGTTTGCCATTCCCGGCTCCCCATGGGCAGATGGGCGCTGAGAAGGGCAGTTGGGTCCAATGAGTTTCCAGGCTGTGGGTTTAGCACTTAGTACTGCACCTAGAATTAGTGCCATCTAGTGAGGAGCTTTGTTTTCACACAGCATTTGTTTGGTGAGATGGAAAAAAACAATTGCACTAGCACATCGAGGAAGCAAGGGGCTGTTTTTCTCTCTTATTTCCATTTATTTTGTTAGTCTTGTCCATTCTTTGCTGAGTTGTTGTTCCCATGGGCTGTGTGCACTGTCTGCTCCATCAGGGCAGCAGTGCTCAACAAGTGGGAGCCAGGGAAGCGGTCTACTTGTCTGGAGTGATGGTGCACCCTTGCTCACAGAGGCATTCCCAACACCTGCATCTGGCCATATACAACTCCGAGGAGCACAGCAAGCCTGATGATCACTCAGGATGGAGTTTTGTTCAACATTCAGGTCACTGGGTCTACCCAAGGAGGGGAGAATCATTTAGCATGAGATTAAATGAGATTGTCTAGGTCTCAGCTTGATTCTTCTGCAACTCAAAAGTGGTTGTTGAAGTGATGATGGGGAACCCCAGCGACTGTGTTTTCTTCATATTTCTTCTGGCTTCTCTAGGTGGAGCATCACTGGGGTCCTCTGAGGCTTTCAAGAAACCAGATGCTGACACAGGTCTCCCATACAAGTTCCCAGAGTCTTTGGTTTGATTTTTTAGGAAGGATTTTTGAGGAGGGATTTTTGAGGGGGAAACACTCAGAGCTTCCAGGCTGAGTATCAGCCCATCCCTAAGGGAGTACATCAGCAGTGGCCATGTGCAGGTCCCTGGGCAAGAACGAAAATTGTGGAGGTGTATGATACACTCCCTGAATCCTCTGCCAGTATCTACCATAGCTCACAGCAGGCAGGGAAAAGCCACCCTGAACCTCATGTAGTACTCAGGAACCTTGAAGAATGTCTTTCACGAGCTGGCGTAGTGTGTAATCCTTTAACTGATGTAAATTTAGCATCCACAATTTCTTTTCCAAGGGTACTCTTTGCTACATGAAAAACCTTCTTTTTGCATACTTTAAACTACTACCTATTCCTAGTTTTATTTGATAATAAAATAAATAATAATTTGATAAATAATACCCAGCTTTTGTATTAGAAAAAATGATAAGGCTGGATTGTGTGTCCACCTCATCAGTGTCATATTTGCTTCTAGAGAACTCTTGCATGTCCTATCAGCTCTAGCAGACCAAGCCCTGCTTATGTAATTATTCTTTTACCTTTGGCCATTGTAGATTTAAGACCAAGGGTAAGTATACACAACAAACAAGAAAACAACAGGAAACAAACAGAAGACTTTAAAAAAGGAGACCAGATGAGAAAGCATGTTTATTTTAAATTTTCACATTGACATAAGAACTTAAAAACTATGAAACTTAAATAATGTGGAAGGTTTTACCAGTTAAGAGATTTTTCTGAACATATTATCACTTCTGGAGAAAAAAAAAACATGCAAATACTAATTCAAGAGGTTTAGTATTGAGAGCACAATGAAAATTGAATCTATGCAAAATTCAATCAAAATATTAAGGCAGTAACTAGGTCACAACAGTCATTTAACAAAAGCATTTTTGAACGTTAATCTCTTCACCTACTTTTGGGGATCAGCCCTCTGCCTTTCCATCCCCTCCCTGATTTCCAGCTGGCATTTCTGTGTGTCTGTCAAGCTATCACACACGCAGTGCTGTATCAGACAGAGATCTCCTGTAGCTCATTTTGTGATACCGACTGTGCCAGAATTGTTCTGGAGTTTGTCCAACAGTAATTGCAGTGCTGTGATCCAAAGGGACAACATTTGAAAAGCTGCAGGTGAAAAAAGAGTTTCTAAATGCAGATCTTCTCTTGGGTCTCCCTCAGAGCAAAGTTTCTGTCTTGAGTGTTTTATTCAGTTTTAGAAATGTTTTAATCTGCAGTGTGATCCCTTTAGGAATGGGCACTGAAATGTCTTTGATGAATATTGAGGAACTGGACTCAGGAGACAAGGTGCTCTCTGAACTCTTCCATTCCTGAATCCAGAATCACTTATTTATTTAGCAAATTTTTTGTTTTAGAAATTGAAAAGCACTTCTTGAGTTGTTGATTTCTGCTAGAGTTTTGACCCTGCTTGCTTGTTGTGTTCGTTAAAGAACTCACTCTACTGCCACTTGTGCCATATGCCTGTCTCTGCCTCCTATCCCAGCTACTGAGCTGCAGTAATTTTAGCCAAATCTTTCCTCCTTCCCCTCTTTTTTTTGCACTAATTTATACAAAAGTACTGCAAAACACCATGATTCCAAAATATTAATGCATAAAATACAAAAATAAGTATTGATGAGGTATCCTTTGCAAGAAGAAACGGAAGCCTCCAGTCTTGCAAGCACACGTGTGATTAATTCCGTTAAACCTCAGCAGGCTGCAAGTTAAGTTAGAGTTTGTGTCTATTCGATGTGTATGAACAAATAAGGAAGAAAACAACGTGCTCAGTGCCTGGCTGGAGGCCTGGAATGGTGCTTTAAAACATACCCAGAAAACAGGAAGGAGCATGTTTAGTCAGATGTTTGGCATAAAAAGCATGCTCGTGTCAGTGTTCCTATTAGCTGATGCCTGTCAAAGTTGCATTGGCTAGTGGAATAATTCCAAAACCAGTGTGCTCTTGTGGGGTGATACACACCGACAGTATAAACCCCATTGCTTGGGGGTGATTAGCTCGCAACTTAGGCAGATGAGGAGTCTGACCATAATAAAGGAAATGATATAAGAAAAAAAAGCGTGCTTTTTAGATATGATGCTAAGTCAAGGCTCAAGTTCATTGTCCCTGATGCCATCTCCTGACAGTGCTGATAAACCAACTATGTTTTAACAAATATTAACACAGTCCTTGTACCAGCTGCTTTGAATGTTGGGAAAGTCCACCCTTTCACACTATTTTATAGCCTTTTAACACACAAAGAAATAATATCTGTAATGTGTCATTAGCACAAACAAACAAACAAAAAAGAAACCACACATGCACACACACAAAAAACATGTAGTTATAGTGCTCGTAACTGACTTTCAGGCTTCATCAGAGCATAAGGCAGGTTTACTAAAGCCGTGAATCACCAGTGCAGAGTGAAGGAAGCTGCCTGTAAGAAGTTGTTGGCATTTTACATGAGGTACTTTGATACCCTGTTTTCCTCTTAATTACATGCTTCCAAGAATATGTAAAAACATCTTTCATACAAGCTACATGACCCATGAAGCCTTGCAGTGCAAAGTCCATTATGCCCTGAAAGTATTTCTTGGCAATAATCTTTATACATCTTTTTTCTTCTTAAAATGAATGAATGAATGTTTCTCAGTTTTAGATAAGGGAGCTCCAGAGTTGGTGCTCAGAGCATAACAAATACATGCCGTGTGTGTTTTTTTTCCCAGTACTGCTTTTCAGTTTTGTGATAACTTATTTTGAAGTTACATTCTTAAGGTGCACTTACTGATTTCTCTGTTCTACATTATTCCTGGCTTCTGTAATACCGTTCCTGTGCTCATTGTCACTGCCATCCTGAATCCCTTTTTTTTTTGAAAAGAGGACATCTAAAAATGACAGCAGAGTTTAAAAAACTAAGTTAGTAAACTAAAATAGGAGCATGGGTGCACATGCAATATGAACTGCAGATTAACTGCTCCTATCTAAAATGCCCCTACTCTCCTTGGGTTGCTATTCGGGTTTACATTGTCCGGATGCCTTCACTAGGGTAAAAGAGCTATTCTGTGCCATTCAACGCTCCACGGGAATGTGTCAAATAATACACTAGTAACAACAAAAGGCCCTGGGCATGGGCAAAGTGCTCTGCCAGCCTTTCCAAGAGCCGCCAGCTCCCAAGGCCAGCACCCAGGGCAGGACACAGAGACAAGGGTTGATGTCCTGTTGCAGGATGTTGCCTCTGTTATGCTTTTGTTTCTAAATGTATAGTACCGATCCTAGAAACAAGAACACAATCTGAACAGGTCTTAGTATGAAACAGATCCTTACTCTGATGTGTGTATACGCCACCTCTGTGACACGAGTGCATTGCTAAGCTGGTAATGCAAAGCTGACCTAACGCGGTGACATGCGTCAGTTATCCCATCGCTGTATTCTGTTTGCTTAAATGTAACCAACAGAAATGGGTGTATTTAGGTGTAATAGTAGTAAAAATGCTGCGTAGTCCAAGTATAGCCAGTATCTGGGAGAGATGGGGAGGGGAAAAAACAAACAAATATAAAGCAAAGCACCGAGGGAGCGCATGCTGGCAGCGCTCCATACAAACCCTGTCCTCTGCGGGTTTTCCTCCTGAAGCTGCAGTACCTCTTTGGCTTCCATTTGACCTTCACATATGTCAGACTAGGGGAAATGGGTCATGTAAAATAAATGGCTATTTTTCAATAAAGCTATTCAGGGCATTATGTATCACTGTAGATTTAAGAGTCTATTAAATAAAATGTATGCAGCAGCCTATGAAAGTAGTTTTTCATCATAAGCTTAGTCTGGCACAGAATGTGGAGGCCATTATATTTATGAACCCCTAGGGAGAGAAGATTAGGTTCCAATATTTTGACTGCAGAATGCTACGTCTAAGTCATCGGAATCTCAAAACTGTTTCAATGAGCACAGTTATTTTTATTTTTGGAAGTGGATTATTGATGACACATCCCTACCCCCAGGACCGCCGCCTCAGCTGTCGGCACATTCCTAGCTCCCTAGCTACAAAACGCGGCTCATGCTCTTATTTGGGCTCCTGCCCCTGCAGCACTTAAGGATTTTGGGCTCCCTTTGGCCAGTCAACCAGTCTCCTGGCTACTCGGGAAACCTAAACAGGAAAGGTCAGTATTAGCTGTACTTGGGCATCCTTGGAAATTCTTACTCAGCAACATCCCCCTTCCTGAGAGGGCACCGTTACCACTAACACAATCCTGTCCCCATTCCAGAAAGGGCAGCCAGGGTAACTTGCATAGTGCCCCAAGCAGTGCCCTTCCACAGCGCAGCTGGCTGTGCAGAAGGGCAGCCGCCAGGACAATGCTGTCCTCATGGACAGCACCTCAAGCAGAGTACCCTGTACAGGAATGAATTCCCTGTGAGGAATTCAGAGAGTCATGTATCACTCAGAAATCATTGCTTTTCAGCACTAGTTTTCAGCAAGAATACAGGTTTTTTTTTTTTGTCTGCTCAGGGCAATTATTAGCACTTAAAGCTGCCCAATAGGATCATGAAAAGAAACATTCACTACAGCACTGAAAACTAGCTTACTCCACCTTACACCATTTAGACATTAAAAAGTATTCTAATACTCATGCTTAATGCAGGCTGCTTACATATAGACAGACAGATGGAATTGCAGAGATACAAGATTAGTCCAGCAAAGTGACATGATAACTGTTCTTCAGTTTAATGTTACACAGCAGCATTTAAGCAATACGTTTCTTTCTCCCCTACATCTCAGTGCTGCTCTTAGTGACAAGGGCAGCATAGGTGAAAGCTCTGCTGTGTCAGGCATCTGGCTCCAGGGAAAAGGGCGCTGCTGCTGCAACCTTCCAGCCATCCCAGAGCACGGGTACAGCCACCGTCTTAGCACCAGTTTTGGAAAAAGCAGTAGCTGCAGCAAGCTGAAGTATCACAGTAAATGCAGACAGGCCAGGAAGGAAGAAGAAAGAAACAGAGGGAAATTGCCAGTTAGTGACTGAAGCACAGCTGGAAAAAGAATGACAGGAAGCCTCACTGCGGAAGAGGACAGCCAGGAAAGCGGGGCAAGCCAGGGAGGGGGGAAATGGATCAAACTAAGCTTACTGAACAGAGTTCGTAAAATTAACTTGCTTGCAAAGCTAAAGCAAGATCACCATGAAGAACAGTCCTTTTCTGAACACAAGATTAAGAAATCAAAATCTTAATGATAACAGAGAGCAAATCAGTCCGTCACATCCAGGGGCATTTCATGCTGTCCCAGTCTTTCATAAATCCTTTAGTGAAAGTAAAATTCCTATTCCTTTTGGCCTTTCAAGTAACAGGAAACAGGTGCTCTTACTAAAGAGATCATTCTTAAATATATGTTAATATTTAATGTATTAAGAGATCATGTATATATGTTTATATGTTAGATTCTCCTGTTTTTAGCCTACAGTAGCTAAAAGAACAAAATAAGCAAAAAATTCTATCAGTTTTGAACGCTTTTTTAAGCTTTTAGACAAACGTACAGCTGTTTTTGTAGGAATGAATCTATTTTGCTAAGAGCTGTTTCATTAACAGGCAGCTGAGGAAAGTTATGCAATCATTTAAGTGAGAAGTTCTTTATCTCACACAGGTTTTCACCAAGCTAATTCTCAGAACTACTTTGCCCCCATTCTCACAAATGCATTAGCTGCAGAACAATAAAGCTTTATGTAGATTTGCTGACCAAGGACTGCTTTTAATTAGTACCCGCAGAGATACCTTACTTGGGAGAAAGATGCCTTTAGACAAGTTTCTTCAATGGGGAGAGCCAACTCCCCACCTGTTATCAGCTTAAAACTTAGCAAATAGCAGTGTAAATTTGGACATGAAATAATCTTAAAAGGAAAGGCTAGGCAGGAAGTCCATCTACATTGTTAATAATCATAAACACACTTTATTGGCCAGTAGGCAAGTGCAAGCATCTTCTCCAACCATTTCTTTAACTAACTATATATATATTAATCAGATTCCACTTCAAAAACTTGAGATATCAGATGTCTATAGATGGTGTTTTCAAAGACACCATCACTTATGGCTCAGAGTGTTTTGTAACTCAGCAAATCAGATACTGAAAATGAGTTTCCCATCTCGTTTTGCAACTGTAAATCAAATATAATTAACAATTTCATTTGTAGATGAATAATGGAAATTTATCTCCCCACAAAACAGAGGTATTCACAAAGTTTGAGGTATTTTATCTATATAGCAATCTTTATTCCAAAATGGCATTCATTACAAAAATGTAAAAATCCAGCTAAACCAGCAACATTGAGATTATTTTCCTTTCATGTTCACAGATATTTGTCCCCACATTCTATTTCTCACAATACTTCCCCCATTTCCAGTCTGATTACACAGGTGCAAATGTGCCTAGATGGCCTGGAATAGATAAATAGACTGAGAAAGGCAAAAGCTGTAAAGCTAAATGCATGCAACAAGTTCTACCAGGAAGAAACCCTCAGAAACGAACATAAATGGAAAGTAGAGATATCTGCAGTTATCTTGAGCTTTGCTCAGTCATCCTTGTCTTTTGCTCCATGTTTCAGGATGCGTGTGAACTCAATGTAGTTGAAATTCCCCTTTTTGTCAATTGGTGCCTCTCTGTAGAGCTCATCTACCTCTTCATCTGCAAGCCTGTCTCCCATGGTTGTCAGCAGCTCTCTCAGGTAGTCTTCCTGAATAAACCCTAGAAGGCAGCATAGAGAGGACATTACAAAGCGAGTTATTTATAGGATGTTAGAACAAGATATATATATATATATATGTGTGTGTGTGTGTGTGTGTGTGTGTGTGTGTGTGTGTGTGTGTGTGTGTAAAATATAAAAAAAATACAATCTCAAAACCTACCGACTTTGTTGCTGCATGAAAATAAAGCTATTAAAGGCCTATTTAATTAAATGTATCTTCAGCAGACAAACTACACAAAGCTGTGATCATGTACATTCAAGAAAGCAGTGATAACTGTTCAGCTGTATTTACTAAGAGTGGAATACAACTATAATCATCAGATAGCTACAAACATTCAATCAAGCCCCAGAATTAATTTGCAATTAATTTGCTACTCCAAGAAAATGTTATTTTATGACCTGCATGTGTTGTTTCAAAGAATATACAAATCTGTCAGAACACACAGATCACACATTCCTCCCAAATGGAGGTCTATATTCCCAAACGGTACTGCTAGTCTTTTACTAAGTGCGTATTCTATGCAAAGGGATTTCAGTTGGATTGGCCCTTCCTAATGAAAAACACATCAAATCTGACGTTGTTCCTACTTCCTCTACTTTGTGCACAATGCTGAAATACTTCAAAGATTCAGATTCTTAAATCAGTGACAGAACTTGTATCCTATCTAGTCTCATAAATCCAACTCTGCAGATTGATTAAATAAGCAGCCTTCTGTAACCCATGATTCCTTTTCTTTCATGGGTAACCTAATTACCTGCCTTTTCTGTATTAGTTTCCTTTTCCTTGGAATCTGTAATACAGACATGGGTTGTTGGTAGCAGAAGTTCTCAATAAAGCCCACACATTTTCAAAGACAATGGGCAGTGCCCTTATAAAAGTTGCTTCATTAGGAAAAAATTGAAATCATGCTTCCTGACCAGCATTCTTTTTCCTCCCTATTGTTTGAAGTACAGAATGAAGTGCATGAAGTCTTGGACTGCAGCAGCTAGAAGGGTAATTTCAGTTACTAAATGTCACAATTTTAACTTGCAAAAAAAAATAGAATTTTCAGATTTAAAATTCTACACTAAACTTGTTTTATTTATAACAAGATTTGTATTCCTACAAAATATGTACACTGTTATTTTGTCCACTTACCTGTTGCTTCCTCATCAAAGCAAGCAAAAGCATTTCTGATGACATCTTCTGGGTCTGTGCCATTTAACTTCTCTCCAAACATTGTGAGGAACATGGTGAAATTTATTGGTCCCGGAGCCTCATTCATCATGGCATCTAGGTATTCATCTGTTGGGTTCTTCCCTACAACAAATATAAGAAAAATCAAGATAAGACCATATAGATGAAGAGGAGTATTTAATTTATATAGGAGGCATCTTTCATAGATTAGTCAAGCTTTACCTCCACTCCTGCCAGCTGATTTTGAGTTGTTGTAACAGCTCCCACAAAGACCAATGCAATAAGCTCGCAAAATATTTTGATTTATATGTGGGAGACTTGCTAATCTGACAGTTAAGTATCAGAACTGCTCTACTCGCAGGCATTACCAAGGGAGGCAAGCATGTCGTGCAAGTCCTCCTTGTCGATGAAGCCGTCCCTGTTCTGATCAATCATGTTGAAGGCCTCTTTGAATTCCTGAATCTGTGACTGATCAAACATGGCGAACACGTTCGAGGTGGCGCGCTGAGGGCGCTTCTTGGTGGTCTTCGTCTTTGCCCGTTTGCTAGACATGTTGGCTGTTGGTTCTGGAGACAGAGAAACACGTCTAGATTAGCCTTATTAAATGGGATTACAATTCTTTAGGAGAAGGAATAAAGATATATCAAGTCCCAAATTATAAACAAATATCCCCAAATACACAAGACTTAAATCAGGTGTGTATTTACTTTATCATCTTTTAGTATACTGAGAAATATCATGGTATGTTCATAGTGTACTACACTAGAAAGAAGGAGCCACAAGGAGCTTGAAAAGAAACGTAGCCAGTGTTCATATTTCTGGTTCAGTGACGTATCTGCATCTCTCACAGATCACAAGGAGGGCACATGTAGCGGGTTAGGAGGCACTGCTGACCTGCCATCTAAATAGTCCTGCCCACCTGTCACAAGCAAGCAGCAAATCAAACAAACATTTGGAGAGGGAAGGAAGGTATTTTCAACTCTGAAGTTAGAACAGCTGTTGGTAAAGGAACAGGATGTCTCAGGACACAGAATGAACCTGGAGAGATCTTAATGTTTTTGTGAAGGTTTGAGCAAGGAAGAATGGAGGAGAAAAAAAAAAAAAAAAAAAAACCTCACCAATTTGGTTCAAAACCAGAACACTGTTTCTGTTATGCGATTAGACTGAACTGCTACAGTATATTTGCATATGTATTTTTTAACAAACTGTGCCA
Organism: Crypturellus undulatus; assembly: GCA_013389825.1. Lineage (NCBI taxonomy): Eukaryota > Metazoa > Chordata > Aves > Tinamiformes > Tinamidae > Crypturellus > Crypturellus undulatus. The sequence goes on along the minus strand of VWPW01001153.1, from coordinate 195,443 downwards.
TAATTTAACTTTTAGATTTAATTTTTTTTACATCTGTTTAACAGTATTTTTAAAGGCTTTCTGTATTTCAACTGAACTCATTTGTTTCACCTGAGCTATCAAACGAAGAAAACAATTTCAACTTTACATGTTATATCATTACCATATAACAATCTGACTAGAAATGAGGCTTGCAAATTAATAGTTTCATGGCTTCTGTTTAACTGACAAAATTATCTACTGTTCAACTACTACTGGTAGCATAAACATAAAAATAATTCTCGCTGAAATGCAAACATGAAAATCTCAGTATTGCTACTGAACTAAGCTAGTTCTTGCTTAGCCTTCTTGCATACAACTGAGCCTTAATTTTATCAGAAAAAAGGGAGGAGGGGAAAAAAAAAAAAAAAAAAAAGCACACTGCTATAATCCTATCTTCAGTTAGCCCAAATCAGATTCCCGTCACCAATGATTTTAGGATAAGCAGTTGCAACAATTTCTTCATGTTTCAAGACACTCAGGTTCCACTTGTAGTTGCAAGAAGATCAGCATTTTTGCAGGTTACAGCATATTACCTCTCATTAATCTATACAGCTTTTTCTGTTTGTTCCTTTAAGTTATCTACTCATAAATGTGATTCTAAATAGAGTCACAGAAAAGTTCTTCTAACTTCTCAGACTGGTTTCTCACAGTTGCTGGCTTCTCCAGGTGTTCACCTGAAGAGACAGCCCCAAACTGCAAACTTTGAAAATAAAGCAGAGTAACTACCTTAGGCTTGCAGTTAATCTAATACACATACCCACTCTCGCCCCACCCCCTAAAAAAAAAGGAAAAAAAAAAAAAAAAAGAAAAAGAAAAAGAAAAAAATCAGTTTCCTTAAGATCAAAAGACAGGCATTTTACCTTGTTTTGTATCAGATACAGAATGCACTGTGCCAAGCATCTGGATCATAAATGGATATTCCATAGTTGCGTGTCTCAGCACATCTACAAACACCGTTACTGCTCTCCTTTGCTAATTCCGCACTTAAATCTTATGTTCACGTTCAATGTCCTTCTGACGTATAAAACAGTTATGCCCTGAACTAAAAATAGTGTATGAAATATAACCGTGCATCATTTAACAACACTGAAGTTCTCCTCATTACATTCACTAACCACAAGCAATGTTTGGACTCCAACAACACTTCAGCACATAAACGCACACTGACACAGCCCAGAATAAATACGAGCTTCTGTCATCTACATATCTAGAAGCCAGCTGACTACAGGAGTAGCTTCCATGCTGTAAGCAAGAGTTGTGTGTAACTTCAGTCTCTTTCTTACATCACTAGCAATACAAGTTACTGTTAAATTCTGCATCACTCATTTAAAAAAAAAGCAAATGCCCCAAACAGAGACAAACATCTCTATTAACAATCGTTCCCTGAAGTAACCCACAGTTTTCAGGATACCAACTACTCAAAGTAAACTAAAAAAAAAAAAAACCCTCATTAGAAAAGGTGAAAAATGCAGATTCAGTGGTAGCAATATTTGTATTGCTATTTTCCCAGTTTCTCATAAACAAGACCCTGGAGACACAGCCACACAGAAGGCAGGACTCTTGCTCCACGAGGTCTATCACTGTTAGCCTGCTTAGAGAAAAACATTAGATTTCACAGGATTTTAGCACATTTCAGGCATAGCTGCACCAAATATGCGCTGAAATACTAGGTGCAGCCCTGGGAATCTCTTTATTAGAAAAGGTTGACCAAATGGAAAGAAAAAAAAAAGAAAACAGAAATGTAACGAGTCAGTGAGACTGATATATGATGTGTATGTTTCAAGAGGTTTTTACTAAGTGCTAGGTACAACAGAGAAACACAGTGTTAGAGAACTAACCTCATCTGATGCAAGTACAAGACTCATTAATCTTTAGAAGAATAGTGATTTCATTTCATAAATACAGAGTTATATTTAGGCATAATTTTAGAGTGGAAAATAGGGTAACTTTACGTTGAAAATAGGAAGAATTTAAGCTAATAAAAATGGAAGGATTTCACGGCAGATAGTACAAATCATGACAGGCATAATTGGAGTCTGTTTAATACCATGATGCCCTGAAGGGTCTGGGCCTTGTTCTGGAAACTGTTCAGGAAACATCTAGTGTAAGGATTTTTGCTCATAAAACTTACCTACACTGCTGACAACCTTCATTTTTTTTTTTAATATTAAAAAATAAAAGTAAACCCACAGTGGATTGCTGGCACCCTACTACAGCTGCATTTATATCTCTACACCTATGCTGCTTGCCCTAGCATTAGGCAAGCTCTACCAAACTGCAGCAGCACAGCAGTCATCTCCTGCTCTTCACCTTCAAGAAAAAGAACCAACAAGAACAGGAACAGACCCCAAAACCAAGGAGTCTGAGCCACACAACAGATGTGAAACATTGTATTTCGTCAGCTGCACATTTTAGAGCGATCAGAAGACACGCTCTGGAGAACAGCCCACCTTCTGAACACAGGTTTTGCAGCTACGTGTTTCCAGCTTCCTCTCAGAGCTGAGCCCCGCAACGCGCCCAGCCGCGATGCAGCAGAGGCGGCGCTGCCGCAGCAGCCCTGCGGCGGGCGAGCGCAGGCCGCATGCCCCGGCTGGGCTGGCCCGCAGCAACCGCGCCGCGCGGAACGGGGCGGAACGGGGCTCAGGGGCTGCCGCCCGCCCCAGCGCCGGG
>VWPW01001153.1:96272-192707 GCA_013389825.1 Crypturellus undulatus | reverse complement strand
CAGCCGCCCTATAGCCCGGCCCGGCGGCAGCACCGGCACCGGGGGCCTCCCGGGCCGCCGCCGGCCCCAGCACAGCCCCCTCCCTGCCGCCTGCATCGGGGCCCCATAGCGGCCCCCTCCCCTCCCCTCCCCTCTCGCCCACTGCCCCCCGCTGCTGCCGCCCCGCTCGGGGTCGCGTCTCACCTGGCGGCCGCGGCGAGGGTCGTGGAGCGAGCGCGGGGCGGCGGCGGCTACGGCGCTTCCGGAGGGCGAGAAACCGGCAGCAACCGCCGCCCAACCGGCGCGCAGGAAGGAAGGAAGCGGCGGCGAAACCATCCACCAGCCGGCGCGGAGGGGGAGCGCGGCGAGGCCCGGCGCCGTGGCGGCAGCGGCGGCGACCGGCTCAAGCCGGGCAGCTGCGGGCAGCAAGTCCCTGTCCGAGGCGGCGGTCCTCCCTCCTCGCCTTGCGGTGCCGAGTCCGAGTCCTCGCCCTCGCCCTGGCCTCGCGCCCGCCCGCCCGCTGCTCCCCCCGCGCGGAGCGGCCACTTGGTGCGCGCGGCGCCGTCACCGCATTCCTGCGCGGGGGGCGGGGCGGCGACGCGCGTTGTCCTTGTAAGGCAACGGTGGGAGTGGGCGGGGCCGCCGTGGGCGGGGCCACGCCAACGGCCGCAATGGTCGCCGCGAGGCGGCGCTCTCCCCTCGCCCCAGCGGCCGCCGCGGCGCCTCCTCGCACTGTGGAGACCCCACGCCTTTCGGCAACGGTCACACACCCGCGGCAACGGCCCTAACGGCTGAAGCGCCAGGGGCCTTACTCGCTTTGTGCGGGTGTGAGGAAGGGAAATGCTCGGCAGGGGTTGTGCGGAAGTATTGCAACACGCTGGGTTTTGCCTTAGAGGAAAAAAAAAATGCTTCAAGGAGGCTTGATGAAGGGCAGCTCTTAGCTGCCTTGCGTGCAAGTAGTTACGAGTGTCTGCTTCACGTCTTATCTGTGAAATAAAATAAATTTTATTTATTTGGTGCCCTGGCCAGGCCTGCTATGATGGGGCCCTGGGGGTAGGTCTGTCCAGCTCACACTGCATCACATTTGTCACATCCTTATCTTCCCTAAGCACCAGTGCCTCATTTCCAAGTAACTTATTAAGAGTTGGAGCTGTCTCACGAATGTTGTCCCACCCAGCTATTCCCATTTCCTGACAGAAAAGCAACTGCCTTCTCCGTTTCCTTTGAATATGCAGGATGGTGGTGTATTGTGGTAAAGCCGATGACCAATTTACCCTACAGTTAGTGGTAAATTTACATACATATACATGTATTTACAAATTTACATATATATAAGCACTGCTCTGCACTCTTGGTAAGTGCTGTACTGTAATGACTCATGGAGCCCATCCAAGTATCACCAGTAAATATTTGTAACTGGAAGCAGTGTTTGGAACATCATTTTTGACGTTTGTTAGTTACTTGTCTTCGTTGGGTCCAGAGACCATAAATAAGGCTGTGTTTTTAGCCTCATTGCCTAAAAAAAAAAAAAGAACAAAAACTGTTTTTTTTGTCTCAATGTAATTCCATCTCTCAAGAGCTTTTAAATCTATCAGCCTATTGCCCCAAATTTAACAGAAGTCTCACTAAAGACATCCCTAGACACCTCAGTCCCATTGAAGTCTCATGCAGTTCGTGACTATGGATGCGACACGCGAATCCTGGGGTGTCCTGAGGAGGTAGGTACCTGCGTTCGTGACTTCGCTGAGGGGAAGACTAACACAACTCCAAGGAAAGCGGCAGCCAGCCGGTCACACCTGCAGCTCTGAGTCAGCCTTACTAGGCTTGGCCTTGGGTGGCTCTACCCAGGCGCGGTGTGCAGGGGACATGGGAGCTCTTCCCAGCATGGGAGTGGGAACATGAATCCAAAAAAAAACATTTTTTTTTTCATTGCTTTGCTGTGGTATTCTGTCATAGAACAGAACTTCCTCCCTGTGATCTTGAAACACGTAATTCCCTACGTCATATATAAAACTTATGCCTGTTTTGAAAGACTGTTTTTAACCTTTTCTACTGTTGGAGTCAGTGGCAAAATTAATATGAAATTTAGTAGGTTTAGCCTTAATGAAAGAAGGAATGGGAATCTTTATATAAAGACTGTGTTTTTGAAAAATGAAATAATAAATAATAATATTTGATTTTTTGCCTTCAAAATTTGTATACAATATTAATTATATACAAGTATACTTATTTTTATGACAATCTGTTTTTTTTTTTGGCTTACCTAAAATTGGAATTATGAAACATATGAATTAAAAAATTCAAAGGATAACATATGAATAATGAGTGTGTGGAAAGAGTAAGTCTGCATGCCTGCAACCCATGTCTAGTGGGTATGGGTATGAGTATCTGCCAGGTTTAATATTTAACATAATGAGTAACATTCACTAGACTGACACAGAGGACTTTAGCCTACACTCTAAATTACTATAGATGTGTTTGCCTTGCTGGCCCTTAACCTTTCGTGAGATCTTTTTCCTGATGCATTTCTTCATGGGAAAAGGTGTGCCAACTTATGTTTTGAGAAGTAGAAGGAAATTTAGATTCACCTGATCCCAAGAATCTTTAAGATTCTTAAACAGGATAGTAATACGGATTCATGATAACCAATCCTATCTTCACAAAACATAATCATTAACTGGTTATAAATAATACATGATTCATTTGTAGTATTCTTCTTCTTAGGCAGTACTATGATAGCATAATTTCTGTTTTTTTATGGTGCAACTGAAGCACAAGGGGGCCTGGCAGCCAGTGTTCTATTAAAACTTAAACACCATCAGGAATATAAAATGATTTCCAACAAAATCAACAGGTTAGAAGTCTATCTCCAGTGGGATTTAGCAGCATGAACACTTGAGAAGTTCCTGTCTGTGTGGGAATTCCTCCTGTAGTGACTTGTTTGAGAAAGAGCCTTAGGCTTGCCAGGGCAATGGCATCATCATGTACTGCATCTTCCACGTCTTTTCATGCTCCATGGTCGTAAGGATCTCCATTGTTGCTGTCTGTGCTCTTTTTGGTCTCTTTTCACACTGATATACTCTGCATATAGATCAGTATATTCCATATAGATACAAAACAATTACACTCTATGGAGTTACTGATACTGCAATCCAGGCTGGCAGTGTCATCATTTGCTACAAAAGTCAGGAGAATATGTTCTTTTGTGATATTCAATTACATAAACAATAGGTATTATTAAACTATTTCTATATATGAAGAAATAAAATAAATCAGAAAAACTACACAATCTTTACATTGTCTGTGTAAGTGACCCAAGTCACTTAAATAGTACAAGTGTGACCAGTAAGGGCCACAAGGGTGGTGTGTGGTAACAGTAAGGGCAATGCAGGAGTGCTTCAGCGCTCATCTTAACTGCTTTTTAAAGCAGTGCCTGGAGAGAAGTCATTAATGCTGCTCTTTGCTTGTTGCCTGTTGAGTTGCTTTATCCTTCTTTATCCACTTTTCGCATGACTCTAGCTATCTTGTTTACAACCAAAGAAGTATTTTGAAAATGCATAGTAACATCAATACAGCTCAAAAGAAAACAAAACAAAAACACTGTCTATTCAGAGACAGCATTTTCTTCATACACCATAAGGCCATAGAAAGGCACATGAATAAAAAGAAAAGAAAAAAAGAAAAAAAAAGAAAGAAAAGAAAAGAAAAGAAAAGAAAAGAAGAGAAAAGAAAAGAAAAGAAAAGAAAAGAAGAGAAAAGAAAAGAAAAGAAAAGAAAAGAAGAGAAAAGAAAAGAAAAGAAAAGAAAAGAAAAAGGGAAAAGAGAAAGGAAAATAAAAGAAGAAAGGAAAAGAAAAGAATAAAAAGAAAATAAATATAAAGAAAATAATGCTAAAGAAGACAACTTTTGTGGACCATTCATAGTGAACAGCTAGGTGCATGTAGTGGATTTGTCCGCTGATGCTACTGAACAGCAAATAACTACAAATCAATAATTAAAAACATTTAAACAATGGTTTAAAATATTTTTCCCTTGGTATGGTATACCAAGCTGCATAAGTTCGGATCTTTTATTTATCTTTCTTCTATATGTATACGGCCATGTACACTGCATGAACCAAAGCAGCCCGGTCGTGTGCTCTGCAAGCCCTGGAAGCAGAAAGAGTCCCAGGCAGCGGCCTCCTGCGCCTATTGTATTTTCTGTCATGCCGGAGCCCCCAGTGAGTGGCTTACGCCACTCCTGCACCAGCTACGGCGTGCGGAGCCGCTGCTGATCCCTGCGAGCAGGTCAGGTTTGGGATCAGCATAGTCCCATTCCTGCTGTGCTGGCTGTGCAGGCTCGCGGGGCTGCCGTGTTCCAGCCCAGAGACCCCTGCGCTGCCCGCAGTAGTAACACTCCTTTAAACTCCTCCTGTAATTCTTACAATACCAGTCGTCACCAGCAAGGGGAGCTCTGAATTTGGTTAGAAATGCAGAGGCGGACTGGGTCTGGTCCGTCCACACGCAGGAAAAGACACTGGACAATGGAATTGGATTGATGTGGGGCGAAATTCTTGTGGCCTGCCAGGGAAAGGGGAAGACGTGCTACCTGCAAGGGAGGGTACTTAGGATGCTCCTGAATTCTTCAAATATTTACAAATAAATAAATAAATGCTGAATGCTTCACAGTGGGAATTCTGCTTTACTACAGTATCAACTCTCTGCTGTGTTTCAGTGCTGTTACTTCTTCCCAGTCACAGCAAATTTAAAGATGTATGTCCATGCTCTAATTATTCCAGAAGTTTTTTTTTTTTTTTTTCTCTGAAAACTCTGTTTTCCTAGATATTAAAAGCAGGAGAAATGTGAAATTAGAAACTTGGAAGTTTGAGCAGTTTCTCTGCTTTCAGTGGAATCAGTGTCTGGTCATTTTGTCAAACGCTCAAATATTTTTCTCTGATGTGATGTGGTGCATTTGGTTTTATGGCATTAAGATCAGTTTTCCAAATATAATGACAATAGCAACAATATAACAATAATCTGTAACACGTGAAATATATTTTCTGCTTGTTTAACACAATTAGTCTCACTGTTTTCAGCAGAGGCACTTGTGTGAGTGTGAGGAGCCAGAACTGACCTCTAAAACTCGGGTGCGGTTTGCAGATTTTCCTGCGAATCTGGTCTGAATTTAAAACAGGGTAGGGGGGAAATTTTGCATAAATCTGGATTGAATAAAATATCCAAATGCTTGAAGTATATGAAAACAAATGATCTAGAATAGTCCAAGAACTGGAAAAAAATGAGATTTGGGGTAAGTTTCTTTCAAACACAAAAGCTAAAGAGGAAATCACTGTTTATGAATCCTGTTCAGCAAGGGCTGAAAAAAAAGACACATGAAGTGCAAGGAGCAAATGAACAAACAAGTGCCACAAACTAAGCCCATCTTAAGGAACTCTTGTTCTGCATCTTCTTTCTCAAACCGTGCTTCATAGTTCAAATCCACCAGAATACCCCACATAAATATATGAATATCACTATTAGGATTAGGAGCACATGCTTTGCTCGCATATGTAGTGGAGGAAAAGTACCTGGGACTGTTCGTGCAGGAGTCAGTATCGTTTCTCCCTGCCGTAAACCAGCATTTCTCTTGTGCCCCCAGCCATCCTGCTCACAGTGGCACTCTGCTAGAAAAGCCTTGCTCAGAGAAGAGACTTCCAGTGCTCCAGCGAGCTACTCTTCTGACAGTTTTGTGTCTTCTGTAGATAAAGTATATTCCTGAAAGAGTGTGTGTTAAAACTGTGCTTTAGTGAATAATTAAATACTTTTAAAATCATTTTTTTCCTATTTGTAAACCTATCTCACTGAACATTATCGGAGTGTTCTGGCCTCCAGTTCTCCACTTGCTTCCTGTTGCCAAGTTTTGAAGGAAATACAATTTTTCTGTTGAGGAGCTGGAGAGACGTCTCAAAAGACGTCGGCTTCTGGGCCTCATAGAGAAGAAATCTCACTTTGTTGTTTAAAGCGTTAAGTCTCTGGCTATTTCGTGCTTGAAAGCAGCCTTTGATATCAGAAAACAAACGATAAGTTGCGCGACGTGTGTAACGTGACCCAACTTCTGCCTCTATGAGGAGGAAGAAGGGAAGGCACAATTATTTTCCAAGCACTCCACCCCAAACTGTAACCTGACTCTGAGCATCATGGCTCTGGAGTGATAACAGTGACCAGAAGTGGGTTGCAAATGGTAGTGAGAACAAGGGAAAAAAAAAAAAAGAAAAAATGGTTTTACAGTCCCTTGAGAAACACAAGTACTAAAATTAGCCCTTCTTTTGCATGTCCAGCTACTTGCAGAGTAGTTGCTGACAGACTTCTTTCCCTGCAGGACCATACCCCCAGGAAGACTCTCTGGAGTGGCAGACAGATGAAACAAACCCTGTTTTCCCTTTTCCTCCCATTCTAGCCATTTTGAGGGAGAGAAAAAGACAAACTATGGCATTTCTGTGGAGGGGGAGTTTCGCAGTCCTTCTCCAGCTCTTTTCTGCTGGCCCAACCTTTGCTGTGCTCTGTGCAGCAGCCGCAGTGGGGACCCCGGGGCTCCCGCTTACCCGTCGGGAGACGCCAGCAGTTTGTTTTCCCGCTCCGCACGCCCGCACCGGGCAGCCCTGCTCCCGCACTGCTGGGCGCTGCGTCCGTGCTGGGCAGTGCCAGGTGCTGCTCACCTGACTTTACCAGGAGCCAGCCTTGTCCGCTCCGATTAGCCACCTGGCAGCAAGAAATCAGGAATTTCTGGAGCTCCTCATGTTTTTAACCCGCCAGCTGTCATTATACAATAGCTTATAGGTTGTCAGCCTCTGCTAGCATTAGGAGAAGGAATGGACGTATTTTCCCTGTACTCTGGCAGTTAGCTTAACAGTCCTCAAAAAAACTACTACGCTTTAGTAACATTTTAAGCAAATCCATGAGAGTAACAGAAAATCTGCCCGGCTTCAGGAAGCCACTAATATCTTTTGCAGGACTAATCCTCAGACACGGCCAGAACTTGAAGCCTTTGGCTGAGGCTTCAGCTGTCTGCCTACAATCGTTGTGGGGATCGCATGCAGCCCTCCACAGCGAAACCCCAAATGCAGCGTTTTGAGAGGAATTTGAGCTATTTCTTAATGGGAAATGCAAAGGATTGTGGTACACAAAATAAGTTAACATTTTTTTCCATGAGCAAAATTACTATGAACAATGGAAATTGGAAAAAAAATCATTGTATATTTCATTTTAAAGAAAATAGCAAACCTACAGAAATAATAAATGCAGTAAGAACTTCAGAGCTGCTGAATGATTTGATGAAAACTGTGTTTCTCCATGACATACTGATAAATAAAAGGAAATTGGAGGGGAAAAATAGTATGCTTCTGGTTCCCAAATATCACCATTTTTCCTCAGTGCAAATAAACTACAGAAACTGAAACTTTCAAAAAGTGCAACTTCTGCAAGTTGAGCAGCCTGAAACTTTAATTCACAGAACCACAAAATGTGAAAATGGATTTGAACTATTTGTTTTGCTCCCTCCCTCATAGCTGACTTTAAATTTTGTAGGACTTTGGCCAGAGCTAAAGTGATGTTTGAATGAAAGAAATATTTTTGTAAGTACAAATGCAGTAACTGTGGCTAATCTTCAAAGAACTGCCATTAGGTGATAAATGGCAAACAGATGGTCTCGAGTTTGGACCATCTCGCAGAAAACAAAGCATGCCTAGTGGGCAAATGCTTCTTAAATGTGTTTTTGTATGTGGCCATGAATAGTAAACAAAGATGCAGTTGCTATTTTCTGTTGTGCACATTTAATCTGTGGATTGGTATAAGTTTTAGAGCACAATGATTCACCCTTTATATCAACAAAACCAGGCTACAAATTCTTTTAACTTTATCTCATAACTCAGTGTGCTCTGTGTCCCTATCGCCATTCTAATTATTCCTGCAAAGCGTACGTTTTTTATCTGTAAGGGTATTTCTAATTAAAGAATGTAGAGATAATTCTTCTTCAGAATACCTTTGTTTTTCCCATGAGAGAGATAAATTGGGAACTGTATCCACTGGCATTAGCAGTGTAACAGACCATTGCACGCACAGAGGCATGTCTTGTAATAAAGAGATCGTATTGCAATTATGCTAGTAAGTATTTTGGGATCATGTACTCTGCATGCCTATCAATAAAGAATAGAGCCTTCTGTGTGTAATTCCCTGGAATTAAATTACTCATCTAGCTCTTTTTTAATTCACAGGGGATGAGTGCTGGAGGAACTATAAATACAAACAGTTTAAAAGTAGAAAATACCTGAGGAAAAAAAGAGAATTTCATGCCTAATTAACAGATGACCACGAACATCAGTGAGATCAAATAGTAAGGGCATATCCAGGCAAACATTTTAACTAATACATCTATCTGAACAACTGAGGGATTCACAGTGAGGCAAAAATGCTGCTGGAGCTGCTCCTTCCTTACCGGCTTTGGAGCAGCTTGCAGGAATCCCCCAGGAAAGCAAGCAAGGACCCGTGGAGACCTGCAGAGGAGCAGGCAGGAAGCCCAGAGGAGGGCAAGTGGAACAATGTCTTGAGCTGCTGCCACTGGTTTTTCAGAGTGCAGTAAAAGCCTGGGAAGTGTGAACTAGGAGGAATAAGGGGCATAGGATGGGAGGTGGAAAATTGGGCAAATAGGTTGCTTTTTAAAGATTTGGTTGCAGCCTTTAAATATTGTGTATCGTCTAGCACTGTTGAAAGTCAGTCCTTGGATAGGGTGAAGGAAAGCTTTGCAGCCATGGGAAGAGCCTGGAAATCTGTACAACGGGAGAAAACAGCTTTGCTTCATGCCTCTGATGAACTGCAGGCTCTGGGGTTGACCTAAGTACTAACAGAATTGGACTAGTCGTAGTAGGAGAGGAAAATACAGAACTGTTTAAATTGTAGAGCTTTGTAAGAAAACATCTGTCCTCAGAGCTCCAAATGACCTGGTGTGACTGCGCTGTATCTTTCAGAGTGCTGGCAACCTACATACACCGGGGTCATCTGGAGGGTCCAAACGTCAAACTGTGGAGCTGGAAAGACATCACAATTTTTTGAAAGAGCAATCAGGAATTAAAGAATGATTTTGTGGAAACTCAGCTGTTAGGATAGTCAAGGATTAGGCCAGTCGCCTCAGGGATGTTGGGGAGTCTCCATTGGCGGAAGCTTTCAGGACCCAGCTGGACAAAGCCCTGAAAAATGTCTTTGCTGACCCTGCCCAGAGCCAGAGGCTGCCCTGGAGACCTCCTACGATGCTCCAAACCTGAATTATTCCGTGATTCTCATTCTCTATCCAAATTGCCATGCAGACACAGGATTTACTGTATGCAGCATTAACTGCACTAGCAGCATGGTGCCTTAGGATTGGAAAGAGTATGCAAATTTCTGCAAACATAAGGCTAATTAGACAGAAATAGAGGCAAATAGAAATAAAGTAAGATGACAGGGCACTTGTCATCTGTATAGCACTGACAAGCCTATTTTACTAAAATATATGTCCAACTTGTATAGTCTTTTATGTATACTCTGCCTATCATTCAAGCGTAATTTTTGTAAGCAAGACTTTTTTTCTACTACTTAAAATCAGCAATGACTTTCCTGGCAATTGAGTGTTCTTCGAAGTGTATAAATAAAACCCAACAAAGTATAAATACCAGTCAGGGTAGCTTAAAATACAAGCTTCACACTACTGTGCCCAATTCAGGCTCATTAACGATAAGTGTGATTGAAAACCACAACTGAATTTGTGCTCGATTTAGAAATTTGCTGCTGGTGCATTGTTTTATATAGCAAGTCTCCACAGTGTTGGGCAAATTTAGAACTTGTTCTGTGGAGTCCAACAATACTAATATCCTGCGAATTTCCCAGGTTCTGATTGATAATGTGAGTAGTACTGAATTGCCATGTCAGTTAGCAGGGAAAACGGGGCATATTTTGCCACAGTTGTTAGGTGAGGTTGTTTTGTCAGAAACCAGGAAAGAAATGGAAGTCAGTCACATTCTCAAGGTTCATTTTTTATCTGTTGATGACTGTTTTTGTCTCAGCCTGCTTGCAGCAGTTGACTATTACTCATCTGTGAGAGCTGCTTCCTCCAGCCTTTGCTTCCTTAGTGCTCTAGAAAAGCCACTGGCTGCAAGGATGCAATCCACAGGCATGAGGAAAATCATTTTTTCCTTCTTCAAACTGTTCTTCCATTACGCTGCAGCTGAGTTTTCTTTCAGACTCCACATCAAATTATTTTCTTTGTGTGCCAGACTGGTCATTGATTTTTTTGCAGAAGAGATTCTGAAAAAAGGAATTTTAAAAAAATTTATACTCATAGTCTTGCTGTCTTTTCTTCCAATGTGGTACAAACATAATTCCTTATAAGCCAATATTTAGAAGCATTTTATTTAAAAATCAAAAAATGGATAAAGAAGTGACTTTTTTTTTCTAAATGAAAACAAATTCAATCTTAAACATATAAGGAACTCGAGTTTATCTGAGACAGCCATGGCAGGTACTATGCAAAGAAGATTTGATAAAAGAAATAAAAACCAAACAAAAAAAAGAAGACCCATAAATAAAAGTGAAAAAAAAAGTAATATTTAAAGTATAGAGTGGCTGAAAGATGTGAGATACAATATCTTAAATGTAAAATAATGCTTGTTCGGAGAGTACATGAGCATATGGAAGATTTTTGGCAAATGACTTGGGGAATAGGAAGTTTGAATTCTCTGGAGGAAGCTTGTATCTCTCCAGTTATCAGAACTGCACTGTGGTTTTTGAAAAGCAGTAGTAACCATCATCAAAATTACGAAGAAAAAAAAAGCGCCAGAGTATGTTTCTTGTTATCTATTTGCAAATTCTGAATAATTTTGTATTAAATATGACTATTGTGTTTTCAGGCAAATATAAAATCTTCATGTAATTCCCACAAATAGAGATTCAGCAATGGCAATGAGTAGAAGAGATGCCAAGTAGCTGGTATGAATCAATAAACAGATTTTTAACAGAAAGATTTTTAGCTTAATTAGAGCATGATTTTTTTCAACATCCCCTTAAAATTACTGAAGCACTAAATGAAAAAAAAAAAGTGTAAGAGAGAAGCTGAGCCCACAGAACACACCAGGCTGAACACTAAACTGTGCCCTTGCCAGTTTTCTTCTACCTAACAAAAATGGTGTATGACTTATCCTGCCCAAGCAGGATACATCTCAGCTACTTAAGACCTTGGTTAATGTTACAGAAGCTGAGCTACTGGGATAACATTTACTTGTTTAATTGCATGCTGATCAGTGACATTATAAATGTGAAAAAAAAAGAAAAAAAAAGGGAAATCTGCATCTGTGCTTTATTTCTTAAGGCCATATTATGCAGGCCTAGTGTCTTGTCAAACCTCACGTCAAGCTGTGGCCAGCAGCATCAGTGGGCAGAATAGTGGTCTCAAATGAACTGTGGGACCCACCGGGAGTCCCATGAGCTTGGGAGATGAGCAGGAAACGAGAGCCAGGATTTTAAGAATAGCATGGCTAGCTGAGGGAGGGAGCAGGTGATCAGCGGGGTGCCCACATCCACGTAAAGACATGTGCTGGGTACTGGAAGAAGCAATGGAAAGTACAATGTAAATAATGGAAAATGCAAATGGAATAAGGCACGCTGGAGGTAGAATTAAGGCTGTGTAAATACAATCTTGACTCGATAGCATTGATTTAGGTACATAATTTTCTTTTTTGTTGTCGCTTTCTTTACAGAGGTGGGACTTAATTCACCATGTGCTGTTACATTATGACTCTCTGTAAAATATCATTTGGGTTTTAACACCTTCCAAACCTGAAACACTACTGCTGAGGGTATATGCTCACAGTCATCACCTGGAGATGTATGTGAAAGACTTTAAATGAACAAGTTAATTATTTTGATAGCTAGAAGCTACTCCCTACTTTGCACCCACCTTTCTCCTAGTGGGAGCAGCCACTCATGGGCATCCACTTTTAAGTATCCCACTACCCCACTTCTGCTCACAAAGTTTTCCTTTCCTTGACAATGAAGCCACGGTCCCTTTTCCTTGGGAGCCACAGCAACCAGCGGGGCACGTCTGTCTCCATGTGCTGTATGTCTCTCATCCTGCCTTGCTGCAACTTAAATGGTGGAAATACTGAAAGGGGTGCAGATAACACAACTGGAAGTAGCTGCTTTTCACTGCTGGCATACACAAGCACAGTATTTGATAGGAATATTTCTGAAATTTACTATGGTTAAATGACTTGGAGGAGTTGGTTGGTTGGATTTACATTTTGCATTGCAGTTGTATAGTCTTGTGTGTGCGTTTATAAAACTGCTGACTTCTACATCCCATTGGCTAGAAATCAGGCATTGCTTTTCTGCTCCTTTTCAATCCTCTTTTTTTGGAGGAAGACCGCTGTCACCGTGCCGGTGTGTTCTCCCGAAGGGCAGTTCATAGGAAGAGGCACGTACACACTAATAGGACACTGACAGCTGGTAGGAAGCCAGGAATGAGCTACAGAGAGAAAAGCACAGATGGGAGCTAATAACTGGCTAGTAACAAGGCTACAAGTTCATTTTCTTTGTAATGAAGTTTTGCAGTTTGGCAGGAATGTGAGACAACCAATATAAAGTCATTATCTAAGATAATGCTAAAAAAAAAGTTGCTAAAATGATAAGATAATGCTAAAAAAAAAGTGACAAGTATCTAAATAATCTGCTCAAACTATTTATCTTCTGTTTTAAAGTATTTTAGTTGATTCTAAGAATTATATAACTAAATTGCAGAAGCTGTGAACAGGAGCATATATTTTCATCAGTCATGTCCTCTAGGTTTGATACATCTCTTTCGTCCTTCAGCAGTCATCTGTCAAGATATTTTGACCAGTCTTTCCAAGATTGTTAGTAGTTCTTCAGAAACAGCTGATCTATGAAGAATATTTTGCTAAAGCTCTGCTGGATAGAAAACTCTAAGATAACCCAAGTAAATCAGGTTGTTGGCTTCTTGCTCAGGAAACAGAGACATCCTTATTACCTAAAATAACAGTAAGCTAATATTGCAGAGTGACAGTTCTACATTTGAGATTCAGAAATTACTCTAGCGAGGTATTGATTGTAAAGAAATCCCCTCCATATAGCTGAAATGTATATATCCAACATTAATAACATCTCGAGGAGCTGTCTGATGCCGGTCTTTGCATGACAATGATGTATCTTCAACACCTAGGTTTTTAGCTGGGCCTCACTGAACATATGCAAAGATAAAATGGGTCTATTGCCTGACAGCTTTCCATTTCACATGTCGTTTGTGTCTGTGTGATGTAGATGTAAACTGAAATATATAGAAACTGTTTTTAAACCACTTTCTATCCCCATTTTCCATAGGTATATACACCACAAGCGTAAACATAGCCTTTAATTCAGGCTTAATTTTTGCAAGTGAGATTTTTTTCCACTACTTAAGATCAGTAATGATTTTATTGGTAATAGGGAATCAATCCTCAAGACTGCCTGTCTCAGGTCAGAGTCTGTGATTTTTCCTTGCGAGTGGCACTTGGAGACTTTAAGTTCATTCTCCCTGAGCAGTAAGGCATCTTGAGTATTTCTGACAAACTTGCCATGGCAATATGTGCATATGATACATGAATTCCAAAAGGGACAAAAAGCTAGCTACAATCATCCCAAATTTTTGGACAGAATAGCCTCAGGGAAAAAAAAAAACATAAATATATCTCCATTGGTCCTGTGAGCCTTGTTACTATGCCTCACTTCATTATGGGGCCATGAAACAGTGACTCACCAGTTCCAAGGCAGCAACTGGCTTACAGACACGTGGTAGGTCAAAGAATAACATCTCATTTTGGACAAGAATCCCTCTGTTCTCCTGCTGGCAAGCTTCTGGAAAATGGAAAATCGATCTATGACCAACAGTCAGTAACTTGCAAGACTTAGAGGACAATTTTGCTTTAAAACAAACAAAAAATAAAGTTAAAAAAAATAAAGTTAAAACCCCCCCCAAATTTGGGGAGAAAAAAAATGGATGGAATGTGCTTAACAAGAATAAATCACATAATCTATCAAGATCAAGAGAAATAGCATCAAGAAGAATAAAACAAATAACCTATCTTTTTTATTAGCACAATATTTTCTAAACAGAAATGCAACTGATTTAATTCATCTGAATTTGATGCTGTGCCACTGCAAAACTTCTAGTTAAAACAGAGGATTTGTATCAGAAGCGTAGGACAGAGAAGCAAATGGTTAGAAGAATAATAACTGTTTTTGTTAAATGGAGAAGAATCAGGTAGGGAGCTTTTACTGGGAAAAGGATAGTCTTGGGGCCAAGTTATTTCATGTTTTTGCTGGTGACCTTAGTAGAAAAGGTGCTAATGTAATTTTCTGGTTGGATAATATTAAGATACATCCACCATGCAAAGAAAGATGAGCATATAGGGAGAAATAGGTGGCAAAGCTAGAAATAGTAGAGAAATAAAATTCATCAGTACAAAGTGTAAGGTCATAAGATGTAAGATGCCATAGGATTTCCTCAGCTGGAAATGACAGAAGCAAAAAAAAACCTTGAAGGCATTAATCAGTCAAGATGATAGTGAATCACTGTCTGTATATGTGAAAAAGGCCAAAGCAAATCTGAAAACTGCCATTTGGGATTTTCCCAGGGGAGATGGAGACGGGTGTCCTGTATGAGCGCTGGCAGTGGGGAATCAGGGACCAGAGAAGCGGCAGTAGCTGAAGTTCAGCACTGATGGTGAAAAACTCATATGGATGTTGGCTCATTTCACAGTTAATGTATTTCCCCCTGTGTCTGCACACTAAAATAAAACCCAAGAAATGGCCTTCTTGTTTAACACTTGTTTTCATCTATGAGTGCAAAAGGAAGACTAGAATTACAGGCTGGTGCAGGGGAAAAAAAGCTTATAGTAAGGTCCCAGCTTTTCTCCTGCAGGTTTGGCCAGTGCTTATGGACGTCCACACGTTCTGTGCCACTTCTACCCAGAGCGGGGAATGCCTCAGAAGAGGATGAGGATCTTGAAGGTTTTCAGCTGTGTTGCGTGGTGGGTGGAGAACAACTAAGAACCGAGAGCTGGGATTAACACCTCTCTCAATGCGAATGTGCAAAATAAAGTGGACTAATCATTTGCATTGAATATTAAATGTACAATAGAAAATATATATTTACAATAAAGACAGTGCATTCTACATGTTAAAGACTATTTCCATGTGACAGAAATTATTCTGTAGTGTTCCGCAATAATGATTGTATGTTTCTGTGCCAAACTGCTGTGACTGAAATGAAAGAAAACCCCGCTTAAGTATCCATATACTGTACTACTGAGTATAGAAACTGAGTTTAGAAAATATTTTTGTCTCTTAGAGATCTATTGTGTGTATTTGTTTAAATGCGTCAAGCGTCATCTGCTTAATTTAGTATTTTATTTGAAAAAAGATGACAAAAATGTGGCACTGTCAACCAAATAAAGTATAATTTATATTTCATAGTAACACACTTACAGCGTATTCCTGCAAACTACTTCTCTTTTGTTGCCTGTCATTTAGCTGAATGAAGTGCATGCTGCATGCACCAGGGCTTGGCATAATGAAATAAAAGGAATCCATAAAAGACTCATAGCACCATGGAAAGTTAAGTGTAGAGATGAATCTTTCCCACTTCTGGCTCATGACACATTACATTTTCTTTTCTCTCTCCTAAATCAGGTGTAACCGAGGAAAAAAATCCTATCAGTAATTGTGAATTGGAATGCAGATTTTGAACTGAGTGAGGATACTTAAAAGAGAGAACTCAGTTTGAAGCTGTTGTCTTCATGTGTCTGCACAGAGACAGCACAGGGTATCTTTATCTGCCTCTGGCGGTGCTATATTTATCAGCCTCCTGGCCATAAAAGGTCTGGACTGGGGCTCTGGCATTCCACTGACTGCAGGCATTATTTTTATTCTGGACCTTAAAGTCCAGTCCTTAGCCCTGGCCCTGACTACCTCCTTGCTGGATTTGCCTTTGCTGTTTTTCTGTTAGTCGTCCACTTCAGAACTATTCCACTTGCTCTTGTTCTTTTGGGTCCCGGTAAGTGTTCCTTTATGACCATGTCCATGTTCAGCTCTTTTTATTTTGAATCTGTAATGCCAAATTGATAATAGCTCCCGTTAATCTTCTCAGCGCAGCAGTTGTCTGAGGGGGTTGTGGAACTGAGTCGAGGAAATCCAAAGGTTCAGCCAAAGCAAAGCAGTGAATGAGCTCACTTGCTATCAGCTCGGCTATCCTTGCAAGTTGTTACAATACTCTCAAATGAAGCCTGAGTTACAGAGATACAGAAGGAATTTGTTGTGAAAGTTCTTTGTGTAAATAATCTAAATATTTTCTAGTTGCATGGGGTGTCTGATGATTTGTAAAGGAGATGAAATACTATTGACTGAGCTGAAAGAAATCTTTTTCTCTGCTTATAAGCTTTTCCATTTTATTTTTTTTCTGTTTCACTATTTTCACTGAGTGGATTTTTAAAGAATTACACAAGACTGCATGATAGTGCAAGAGATAATGGCAATAAAATCACTCCCTATGAAGGGAGTCATCCCTAAAATCACTCCCTATAGCACGTTTTACAGCCCACAAACATGTAGAGAACTGTCTGTCTGCTTAGTCGACATTTTGAAAATTCAGCCCAACAGCTGGTAATAATGGCTCCAAAATAGGAACTTGCAAACAGCTAAGACCACTAATATTTTTAGGCCAGGCTCTGCAAAATATGAAATCCTACCCAGATCTTAAGAAGGAGTGCTACCCACATATTAAGGGAGCTGAGCAGTGGACCACACAGCAAGTAGTTAAGAGATCGCATTCGTTCTATAAAGCTTTAGAGGGGAGCCAATTCTATAGCCAGACAGTACTCTGAATGCACAGAAAAGCCTTAGGAGCTTCAGAGCTTCTGTGATCTCCAGAAAAGTAAACTTATTATATCTATCAGACTGCTGTAGCTGATCCTTACCAGTGAACAATGCTAGATGTCTCAGAGGAAATAAGAAACACTCATAGAGTCATAAAATACCTATGGAAAGAGTTTCCTCCTGTATTGTGTGAGTAACACTTGGCCGTTGATTTTAACCAGGGGAGTTGGCTTCCTGTTCAGCTCACACCTTGGTGTCTTTGCTCCTACTTATATAAACACATAATCCTTTTACGAATCCTACTCATAGTTTTTCAGAGGAATGGTGAGGTCCAGAGATTTTGTGTTTGGAAGAAAAAGATTACCTTTATAAGACGTAATTATATTGACTTTAAATCCAGTGATTCATTTTTGCTCTTGTAATACATAAATAGAAATGTCACTTAATTTAGTATTTTATTTGATGTCAACTATCTTTAATATATCATATGTAAAGTGCTTTATACTTTTGGATCAGTTTCCTTACTTTGAAGCTTTAAGTTGTGGAAATCCCTGAGCTGCAGGGACTGTTGGCTCTTAGCAGTGTGGCTGTTGGTATCCATAATGAATCTAACCATTACTGCCAAAAAGAAAAGAAAAAAAATGGTGAAAATGAAGGGGGAAAAATGTAATGCTTTACAGAAGGAAAACAGAATGTGCTTGTCCTTTCTGTGCATAGAACAAGAGTCATCTGTAGGATTTAACTTTGCTCAGCAGACATCATGCTGGCTTGCAATCCATAACCTTAACTCTGTGGAGCTAGTAGATAGAGCAACAGAAATAGAGAAAAATGGTCATAAGCACAGGTAAATAAGGATGAATTATGTATTATCAGAAGCCAACCAAATGCAGCAAAGGATTCTGTACAGCCTCATGGAGTTTGTTAGACTTAGTGCAGCATTACTTTTCACCATTGAGAACAATAGACTAAGAATTTCTCCTATTCCTTCCCCTTCTTACAGTAAAAATGGAATAAATGGATAAACTAGTCTCCTTGAATTCATAGATCCACTACTGTCAGGATATCTGCTGTTTCTTTCATATACTTAAGATCTTCTGAATAACTTTCTCCATTTATTATTAACTTTGTGCAAACTGAGAGGACAGCTCTATTATCAGTCAAAAAAACAATTCTCAGACCTTGATTGAGTCCTGAAATTTAGGATTCTTAATTTGTCTGCGTGAGTACCTGATTAATTGTCAAAGAGAACAGACTGAAACTGTTAGACTTACTATCAGAACCAACTGCTAAAGTCAAAGCTGAGGTGGAAGTTAAAAGCAACTTAAAGACCAGGGAGAAAATTCTTAACTTCTATAGAATCAAGATTATACATTAGCTCTTTAAATGTATTTTATATTAAAACATCAGATGAACGGTTTCAATAGCGTGAATAAAAATGGATGTAGAGCAAATTCCATCATGTTGTGATACAACAGGTGTCGCAGGACCTCTCACTATTGTTTATGGATGTTCTTTATACTTCCTAAAGGTTCCCTCCTTGTAGTTCTTTTCTGTTCATAGTCACGTAGCCTCCTCACTGAATCCTATCCACCTTGTATGTCTTATCACCTATAACAGGAGAAAGAAATGTTAGCATATAGAATTAGCTTAGACAGGTATCCATGTCTGTGAAGAAGATAAAAGTTTCAATAACAACCAAGCAAAAAATAACAATATAAAGATTGGATTTCCAGTTAAGAAACCAAAGAGGATCTCCTTCTGCATTTAACTCTCATTCCATTTGAATGGGTGACTACCTCTTATCTAATCAAATTTCCTGCAAGATGACTGTGATCCGATGACTGTGCAAAGTGAAACCCAAACTGTGATACCACTTGGAGGAGGTTTCTTGAAGATTTTGAACATGCAGTTCTAGATTGAAAAAGGAGTCACTCAGGCTGATGAACTTGGTAGTACTTCAATCAGTGCATAGGGACTCTATTCCTGATTGAGCTGTGAAAAGTATGGTAAGGCCCTTTACCACATATTTATATAATGTCTAGTAAATAAAAACTCATAATGCAATATGTTTATCAAAAAGTGACACTCTATTTTACCATTTTTAATCAATTCTTAAAATATTAATCTGAATTTGAGAAGGTATCTGAAAACTGAGTTGCTAAAATGAATGAAATGGCCTCATGTTTTGATCTCAACTTATGTAAGAGTGAATGTACCATGTTAAAATCTATCATGGTTTATTTTAACACTTCTTAATCTATTCTCCCTCTTTTCATTTAACAAAAAATATTTACATTATCTCTGAAGAAGCCTAATGCACAAAATATCATAAGTTAACAGTAGTGATGGCAAAGATGGGATACATATAACATCAATAGTTTGCAATAACTGTGACACCATAGAAAGCTACAAATGAACAGACACAGCAGTATGAGGTACTCTGCTCCAGACAAATGTTGCATGAGCTTCCTGAAACCTAAATAGGAACCTGCCTTAAATTCTGAGAAGCATCAGAAGTTTATTTGTCACATTTGGCTTTTAAAAAATTTATTTTTTTTATTAGCTCGTGTTTTTTATTACATGTATACCAACTTGGAAGTTGCTGCCTTTGGTCTTCATCTGTTTGATCTGTTCTCTTTCAGACACTGTACTGTTATTTTTATATTCAAAAAAGAGAAGTAAAAGCTAAATTATTAGACACTCATGATGTCTTTACCTTTCTACCAAAAACACCACGAGCATTATGACCGTGCGTACCGCCACAAAGCAATGCAGTCCACTGTAAGCCAGTACCAAAAGGAAGCGAAGAGCAAATCTGCAGTCTACGCTCAAGGATCTACAGCTTATAGCAGGGGCTCTGCAGCCTATCGCCACGCGTCTGCCGCAGACTACAGCCTCGAGTCTTCGGCCGCATACAGCCACGGCTCTTCAGCCCATGCCCTGGAGTCGGCAGACTACAGCTATGGATCTACAGCCTACGACCACCACTCCGCTGCACAGAGCAAACGATCCGCCGCCTACAGTCTTGACTCTGAATCTCTCAGTAAGAGCTCGGCTGCCTATAGTCATGGATCCGAATCTATCAATAGGCTGGCTGCAGCCTACAGACTGGGATCTGAAACCTACAGCCTTGGGTAAGTAAATCTGTCTTTGAAACAACATTCCAGAAAAGTTTGTCCACCATCTCCCTTTGAAATCAATGGTGAAACTCTCGTCTTCAGCTGAAATAAGCTTTGTAATTTGGCATTAATGTTTTTCAGATTTAGTGTTTTCATTTGGTTCTGGGATTAGGAAGAGCTCTGGTTAGCTCAGCTTGTTGGAACATATCTATACTGCCAACTAGTTATGCATGAATCAAATATCCTCTGAAGTTGTTTAGCCATATCAACACAGCTCAAGCTAATAAGCAGTCCTGGAACGGATTTCGCTTTGGAACCGTCCCTTATCTGATTAGATTGAAGCAGTAGAAGAAATTAGGACTTTTGACAGAAGTTTGAGTTGACCTGTCCATATATCATTAAACAAATCCTCTTTGGTGTAACGGTTTCATTTTTATGCAGACTACTTCAAGAAATTGACCTTTTTTGGCTGTAAGTTGGGTGAGGCATACTATTTTTCCAGGAAAAATACTGTGAAGTGTTCTTGTGCTAGAAGAACAGCTACACTGTTTTCATTTAAATAACATGATAAAATATTGCTTGAACAATAACATTTCTAAACATTGATATATTAGATATCATAGCCTCCTATTACTTGTGAGAATCTTAAGGATATTTAGAAATTTACCCTAGCACTGAAGTAAGATTAGAGCAGTTGTTAGCAGTAGAGGAAATGATCAACAAATTTTAGTCAAAAATATCTGCTCTCTGCTATGCTGATATAAAATTTAAAATATTATCAACAGAACTAATTGAGACTTTCCTACCATAAAATTTTTATTTTGCCAACTGAAGATCCTTTAAGAATAAAGATGGAACTTTGACCAAAATCGCAGAGAAAGACAAAAGGGATGTGGAGCTGCTGGAGAGAGTCCAGCGCTACAAGGATAATCAGGGGCCTGGAACATCTGCCCTATTAGGAGAGGCTGAGAGAGCTTGGCCTGTTCAGCCTGGAGAAGAGAAGGTTGAGAGGGGATCAGTGTATATAAATACCTCAAGGGAGGCAATGAGGAGGATGGGACTGACCTCTTTTTACTGGTGGGCACCAACAGAACTAGAGATAATGGCCACAAATTGAAACATCCAAAAATCCACAGGAACTTAAGGAAAAATTTCTTAACAACGAGGGTGACAGAGCACTGGAACAGGCTGCCCAGAGAGGTTGTGGAATTTCCCTCTCTGGAGATCTTCAAAACCTTCTTGGACACAGTCCTGTGCCACGTGCTATAGGTGACCCTACGTGTGCAGGGGGGTTGGACTAGATGATCTCTAGATCGAACCTTAACGATTCTATGATTCTGTCTGTGCCATAGTAAGCAATACTGCATGTTTACAACCTTCATTTAGCTTTCATTAAGCTCAGGATCAAGCTGTGAGTGGCTGATCAAGAATTTTAGCCTCTGATCTCAGATGAATGACTTGTTTGTCTATAGCAATCAGTCTTTGCTGCTGAACATATTTCACTTATGTAGATAAGTAAAGACTGAGTGGATTAGCAAGAGATGCCCACTTGGTAATCTGTTCATGCAGGGACACAGGCATTGGATGGTAGCATTGAGGGTTTGGTTTCTATGGAGTGCTCGGTATTCCCAGTTGCAGCTGTGCTGGAGAGATGCAGCAGTGCATCCATCACTAGTCCAAACCCTGACTCTCACCCTTCTTGTAGAAGAACTTTGATTATTCCTGCAAGAAATGGGAACATTTCCTGAAATTGAAAAAATGATTGTGAAAATAATTGCTTCTGAGTTCTGTTACAAACAGGTCAGTGATTCTGTTTAAGTTCTCTACCAGTACTACTCAGTGCACTTCAGTACACTAAGCAGTTTTATTTCCTTTGATATTCCTTTGTTGACATTAGAGTTTTTGATTAGAAGATAAGTGTTTCAGAACAAACCCATCTAACAAATATTTCCAGTTAAGAATGTTTCATGAAAAACTTATTTTTTCCTGTGAGTTTCTTCTTGTGCTGGAGGAGAGGGAACTACAATGCTGTTTTGGAAGTACTCAGGAAAGTAGATCTACCAGGTGCAAATCTCTTCTGCACAAAACATAGCTAATACTTGGAAGAATATAAATGATGAATGATAAATGAATGATAAATTAAGTATTCAACTTAAGTTTATGGTTATTTTGCCCTCTTTAAAAAAATAAATGAACCAAGAAGTTAAAAAAATAAAGGAACTTCTTGGTGCCAATTTTGGCACCTTTTGAAAAAGATAAAAGTGGAATAAATACTGTATTATCAATTGTGGTACAAATGTGAAGTTATTCTTTCCATGCCCATACTATCTTCCCCTGATCCAAAACACTTCAAGATATAATATGGAGATGAAAAGCCTTGCAAAAACAGATTTGCTTCTGGCAAATCAAAGGCTTTCTTATTTCATCCTTATGAAAGGATTTCATCCTTATCCTTAAAATAAATAAATAAATAAATAAATAAATAAATCAAACACTTTAGTCTTCAAAAAGCAGAGTCCTGAATAAAAATGCTATATATAAATGAACTAGATCTCTAGTGGTTTTTTTTGAAATCTGAATGTATACATGAACCTACATATAGATAATTTTTCAAATAATCTTGGTTATTGCACAACACTTGATTTTAAATCCAAATCTACTTTTGTGTATAATGTATACAGATTTGTGGATATAGTCTGTTAAGCCCATCAGGAAAAGTATACTGTTAAATACTGAGCTTATATTCAAGTCACTGTTTTTTTAATCTAATGTGCCTTCTGCTAGACTTCACTGTGCTTGCGGAGTTTGTCTTGTGCTTTTTTGTAGCCACCTTACAGAAAAAAGCATTCGTAAAGGGACAGTGTTGATAGTGCCATGTAAGGAATTTACCCCGGGAAAACAGTGGAGAAGGGCTAAGCAATCTGCAAGATCTTGGTCTGATCCTGGTGCTCTCACACTGGAGCTTTACTTGAGCTGAAAACATGCTCAGCGCATCCAGAGCACATACAGCTTAAAGGGACTACTGCTTGCTTTAGGAAGCAGGAAAGGCTCCATTTGTAAATGGACTGTCCTTTTCTCCATTTCAAGTCTACTCATCAAACTGAGACCGCTTAAAGAAGTAAAATGAAAGGAACGACGACTGGCAAAACTTGGCAAGAGCAAATATGGAGAATTTCAACTTTGCTGGCTGCAGTTTGCTAAAGTTGTAAAAACCTGGCTCATAAAGGAAATCTCAGAATCATTATGCTTGGAAAAACCTTCAATGCCATCAAGTGCAACCATAAACCCCTCAGTTCCCTGTCTGCTAAACCATGTCCCTAAGTGCCTTATCTACCTGTTTCTTGAACACTGCCAGGGATGGTGACTCTACCACTTCCTTGGGCAGCCCGTTCCAACACTTCACCACATTGTTGTAGAGAGTGATAAGGTCTTCCCTGAGCCTCCTCTTCTCCAGATTAAATAATCTTACCTCTTCCCATGGAAGCTCAGGCAAGGAAGCCTGTGCTCAAGCTTCCTTTGCTTTTCCATGTGGCATTTTCCTGGTTGAGAGCAGCTGATAATTCCATCTAAAGCTAATCGTGTCCTCGGCTGCTTACCTGCCAGCAACTTGCTTAGGGAGAAAATGCAAGTTATTGATGGAGCTCAGGCATTTATGTTTATTGGTAAGGAAAGGTAAGGAAAAAGGCAAACAAGACACAGACATGATTCAGGCAAATCAAGCAGAGGAGAAGTGGCTTATAAACCTGGAATTAATCAGACGGACAGATAGGATGAATGAATGCTGTTCCAAGCAAAATATTGTTGCTAGGATCAGGATGGGGCTGAGTAAAAAATACACTCTAAGGCTATAAGAAACATGAGAAGAGAAATGCAGGGTCTTGAGATTCCTATTGGCACTGCTCATCCTTTGGTTTATTATAGGTGCAGATTTCAAAGAAGCAGGCTTCCAAATGTCACCCACAAGCATGGAAATTGTCTTAATGAACCCTACAATGTTGAAGTAATTATCCCATAAAAATGTGTTGTTGATGGAAGCTGTGTTAGGGAACAGTGTGATTGTTGCCAGCAATATTGCCCGAGTCCATGACAAACCTGGCAGCATCTTGAATGTAGTCACGGGAGGGTGGTGCTTCTCTCTAGAAGCTGGCTTTGAACAGCTCTCTTGTGAAAATCCCTTTTTTCCTTTTTTCTCCATACTTGGTTTTGCTGATCTACTCTCTTCCCTTTACTGGGTGCAATTTCAAATGCAGCAAATTAGACAAGAAGCAGCTGGAAACAGACCCTGGAAAATGCATCTTAGCTAATGGAGCTCCTTGGGCAGGCACAGCTGGGGCTGCTCTTGTGTGCCCAAATCCAGGCCTTCCCGCAGTTACAATAACATGAGAGAGAAACAACAAAACCATACTAAGGACAAGATGCATGATTTTCCATAAGTGTGAATAAGCGTATGGTGCCTCTTTTACTTGTATAACTGAAGATCAGGTGCTGGAGTCTTCTCCTAGAGCACCTTTCTACATCTACAGGTTCCCTTTGGGCAGGGTGGGAAGCCTGTCCCTTAGGCAGAGAAACCTGGGCACTCCCAACAGACTAGTCTGAGACTAAGACATCAAAACAAAATCTCTGCTTGGGAGATTCAGAGATTCAGAGGATGTTGTGTTTAGATCACCTATTGGACTAGAGGGAAAAGTTAATAGCAATGTAATGGTTAGATGTATTTTACATTTCTACGGGATGATACTAG
This sequence comes from Crypturellus undulatus, assembly GCA_013389825.1. NCBI lineage: Eukaryota > Metazoa > Chordata > Aves > Tinamiformes > Tinamidae > Crypturellus > Crypturellus undulatus. Next base: position 167,946 of record VWPW01001153.1, on the reverse strand, counting down.
TGCCTTTAGCATTTATAGTCATCCAACTCCCATTTCACTCCATAAATTGTGAGAGTAACTATTGGGAGGCTAAAGAAAATGCAGGCATTGAATTTTAGCATGCTGAAAATCACCAAGAAATGAAAACACCGAGCCTGGGTCATCAACCTTGATAAGGCAGTACAGATAGTATCTGGGCTGGAAAAAAACATACATACGCTAGCTGGGCAGATCAAATGAGGCTGAAAGCTGTTAAAAGGTCATGGTACTGTTCCTCCCTGTGAAATTAGAGAGCGATGATAGCTGCTCCACTCTCCTCAGGGAGATTCTGTTCCACATATCAGGTAAAAGGTTGGAACATTTTAAAATAAAGGGCAAGATTTTAGAATCTGGTTCAACAGAGTGCTCCTTTAGGCGACCTAAATAATGGCTGTGCGCAGGGTTTCATTTTCATATTGCACAGGAAGAGGTAGGAATGACAGACAAGAGATACAGGAAAATAAATATCATGATAAAAATAATGGCCAGTTTGCTTTCACATGCAACAGCTCAGCTCCATTAGAATATGCATTCATGCTGGCCTACCTAAAGGTCACCCTGCATGGAAGCAACTGATATGAGGGTTTGGAAAGGAGAAATGTTTTCAACCACTTCTAATGAATTTGGCCTAGCCTTGGGTTTGCACCCAAGTGCCATTTTGAAAAGGATTTTAGAGTTATTCTGGGTGGTTCCTGAAAATACCAGCTTCATGCTCTGATGTGGTCACAGAAATATGTGAAAGAAGGGGCAAATAAAGCAGAAAGCCCACTCTGCCAGTGCATCCATCCAAGGTATGCTCACAGCCTCAATCCTGGGCAGAGTTCAGGTCATCTCAGCTCAAAAAGGACAGTCTGAAGCTAGAAAGGATCAGAGACCAGCAGGAGAGTTGCGGAAGGCCTGGAATAGCTTCCTTCTAGAGAGGCCGAGGCTTCCTTACCTTGAAAGAGAGGCAAACTTGTAACAGTAAACTAGAAAACTGTGAAAAACGTGCAAGAGAGTGAGTAGGGAACAGTTTACTTTTTTGATTTTTGTGCAGGCGAGCACAGAAGAAACTATGAAGTAGTAGCAAATTTAAAACAAGCTTAAAAGAAAGTGCCCTCTTCATAAGCAAATAAAACTTTAGTTCACTGCTAGAACATGTTATGACCATGCAAAAATTAACTAGGTCTACTAGCAGCTATCGATGACTGAGATGCAACTTCTAGCTCACATTGTCCCTAGGTCCTTCCTTAAAATTGAAGGTATTGTCAAGGGAAGTATTTCTTTCACATACCCTCTTTTTCACCTGTTCTTGCCCACTGGTGGAGTAGGAAACTGCTCAAAAACACCCTTAGGGTTATTCACTGTAACTGTTCTCACAGTGATTTGGCTTAGTTCCGGTCATGTTTTGGAATGAATGAATTACTGCAGTAAGTTGGTCAGGCTGTATGAGAATAACAGAATTTTATGGGATGCCTGTGCATCCATTATTCAATTCACAGTCATGATCAGTATTCCTGATAGCTGACTGCTGCCTCTGACATACCACTAGGAGGTATTGGGAGTATTCCTTGTTCTTAGAAGAGAGCACAAGGACTCTTGTTGTAGCTGCCCCTTCTAGAGAAAGAAAATGAGGAAACACTGTCTAGGAAGTTGCTTTTCTGGTGCTGAGCACCTATGCAATGGCTGTTGATTGTGTCAGCCAAAAGATGAGAAAACACAAGGATCCAGAAATATAGAAAATAATCAAAGCTTTCTAGGTGGTTGCAGTGAAATGCATCTTGATCAAAGAACATCCAGTTTAGAAAACTCAGAAGTAAGTGGGAAAATTATGGAGAAGAAGTTGCACTTGTGCAGTATTTTTATCCTGTTCATTATACCTCAGTCCTAATTCCATTTCTGCTTCTGAGGCTCCAGTGTGATGGAGAACCATGTCATTAAACTGAAGGATTAGGGTGAGTTCCACACAATCTATCGAAGGAATTGAGAAAAAATAACAGAGAGAGAGAGATTCAGCCTCAAACATTGACAATGGTAAAAAAAAAAAAAAAGAGAGAGACTGGAGCAATTTATTTTCTCATTTTCAGATAATTTTAGAGTTGAAGCTCTATAAAGAGAAGTAGAAAAGATATCACTAAAAGGCTGAAGGTTAAAGGGCTGTATACTCTCCAGCAATTCCCTATGTGGCTGTGGTTCAATACTGAAAAACTAGACACTAGTCAAGAAGGTAATATTCAATACTGACTTACCATCCAAGTTCTGCTTTAGGAATGAAGTGCAGACTTGGATTTATTAGTGCTGAAAGCATTTAAACTGAGATTTTTATCACATTTAGTCTACTTTTATGGAAACAGAAATTTCTTAACATCTAAACTGAGGTTCAAATGATGCTGTGGTCCTTCTAGATGGGGAATCAACCAGGAATCAAATGACTCCCTAAAGGATTCAGTGTGAAGCCCCATGGAAATTTGAGAGCATTCAGATTCAAAATTCCAGCTTTGTCCCATTTTAAAATAGGACAAGAACAAAAGTCGTTTGCTAAGAACTTCAGTTTGTTCATTTATGAAAGCTAATTGAAATACTTTGCATTTGGTGCTTCTCCCCGCTTACTTGATGCTTCTCAAGGCATTTGCAGTTGGCTGTAGTGATTGCACTGCATCATTCCCAAACCCAGCAGTGATGCTGTTGCCTATCCGGCTTCATGCACACTTCCTAGTCTGCCTAGGCTGTTCCTAAGTGTTTTATGCTTGGATTTCTGTCTCTAGAGGAGACAGAAATCTGTCTCTTGTCAAAGAGGACAAAGAGGAGTCCAAAGGAACACATTTACTTCCCATCCCGTAACAGAGCATATCTTGGCTGCAGCACTGCAGGATGCACAGAAGAGCCAACTGCCTTGCTGCAGTGCTGGGGCAAGCTAAATATAGTCGCATGTGATGAGCACAGGACTTGGCAGAAAGGAAGGGGAATTCTTCCTGCAGGTGCTAGGAATGGCAGAACAGAGACATTAAGTCTCTGAAGGCCTGATGCAAGAGTAGATATGATATTAAGATGCAGGAGGAAATATGAAGTGACTAGAGGGAGGAGAACAGATTAGAAGAACAGTAAGAAGCCATTAAGGGTGCTAGGGGATGCACATATATGAGAATTTAAAGGATCTTCCACTGAGTGGCACCTCTGAAGCTTGATACCTTTGCAGAGTTGCAGCCTAAAGAAAGTACCAGGCCAAGTATACTTCTGCAATCTTACACGTGCTACAACCTCCATGGTCCAGTGCTAGTACGAGTCTTGATGGTTATGGATATGTTTAGAGCACCCTGCGTGGAGATAGAGGGGTAGGCTACCCAGAGAACTGGCAGAAGGTTTGCCACGTTAGCCTGGTACGATGTGGGCTAAGGAGCCTTGCTGAGAAATGGGGTGCCCAAGTCTGTTGTGCACAGCAGGGAGCTCATGCCATGTGGACAAACCTCCAGTCTAAGCAGACCCGCAAACGATTCCCCTTGTTGAACTGGAAATAAAAGGACACTTCAAAGTCTTAGAGAAGGCTGACAGCTAATTAGGCTATTCCAGTTCTAAGACATAAAACTGTGAATAAAATGTGCATTGCTACCAGGTGTATTGATTACCCCCTGTACTTAGATTTAATGTCAAGTCAGTGTTAGATTTGTAATAATCAGCTTAGTAAAAGTGCATTTGGTTATACATTTAATAATTCTCAAAGACTATTAAAAATGTTTTTTTTTTTAGTTTCTCAACTGTGATCAATAAATCAGAGCTTCTTAATCTTACTTTCTAAAGGTTTTTTTTAACAGCTTATTCTTTTTTAATTTAACAATATTCTTCTTATTTCAGATTGAAGGATTCCAATATAATGATTGAAGATCAATCCTATAAGATGAGTCCCAAAGCAAAGAGAGCAAAACAGAATTTGGTCTCCGAGGACAAAGAGAACACAGCCATGGACTACTCAGTGCCTATTTTCACAGGACGGTATGCTCGATTTCTTTTTGCTCATTATCTTCTTTCTGACACTTTATTAACAAATCATAAAATAACAAATCCATTAATCTCTTTACCACTTCTGAATTTCAAGGTGATTGTTTGCACTTTACATCAGTGGAAAAAAAGACAGTGAGAAGGTAACTGTCAAATCAGACACTGAGCATCATCCCCAGCAAAGACAGATATCTCGGTGTCTGGACTTGGTGTCATACACATTGGCCACTTTCTGTGAAGCTAAGATACACTTGAAGGTCATGTACTCTGCTTCCTTGGAACTAGCCAGACATTGTCCACATTATTTATCTGGTTTGAATTTTTGTCCACATTATTTGATTTGAAGACTTGCTCTGTAATTCAGTGTCTCTTAGCAAGCATAGCACATAGGGATACTGAAACAATGTGCTAATGTTTTCTCCTGGCAAAAGAAAAATCAGGAATTAAACCAATTAATTTCCCAAATTCATCATAATGATTCATACTCATGTCATATGTTGATGGTATTTATTACAAAGTTACTATTGATGTAATACATTTTACTGCAGCGGTGCCCTAAGTGAAGCTGAATGTGAACTTCATGTGGTAGCCAGAATCAACACAAGCAAGAAGACTCCCCTGCTTTTTTGGGCATATGGTGTCATGATTTATTATGAGCCTCTGACAGTACAAGCGTAGTTATTTGTTCAGATTAATACATATCAGGGTGTGGAATGGAAGACTAAATCCTGACTTTGAGATCAGAAAAAGTATTCTTGCCCACAGGCAGTTGAACAGAAACTTCTCTTTGATTTACTTTTCTCCTGCAACCCAGCGGTTTCCATGGGACATTTTTAAGCTGTTTCTGGGAGTCAGTGGTCTAACGTCTATTGTTAATCAACACTGTGAGAGGACCATTTCTGCTCTGCATGGAAGGTGTGCCTCCACATGAAATGTCCACCTTGCTGCTGGAAGGCCTTACTGCTTTTGATGTTTGAGCATTCTACACTTTTGGTTCATTGCCTCCTGGAGCCGTTTTCATTAATACTCACATTTCCACCACAGATTCATTGTTTTTTGATCTAAACCACATTCAGAACCATACACTCACATTTCTAAACCATTTCTTTGGTGCTTCAGTTGTATCTTCTACGATAGAAATAAATATATCTCATGCAGAGCTTGTGGTAACACAGTTTCAAGACTGCTCAATACCTGTGCGCTTCACCCAGCATATCAGCGTGTGTGTCAGTAGATTTACATTTCTCTGTTGTCTGTCTCTCCTGATGTCAAGCACAAAGGTGCTCCCTTTTTTGTGTGTCTGGATTCTACAACAGTAAAATTTAAAATGTTGGTCAAGAGATGAAAATCATGACTCATTGCTGTTACTTCCAGATTTTGGTCTTAGCTTTTATATTAGCTCCTGATCTTAACAGGTCATAACTTCCCTTTGCTTTATTTTGCTTTTTGTAAAATGAATACAGTAATATCAGTGTCACAGCATGTAGCTTCATTTATCTGTGTCTGGTATTTTGGGATCCTACATTAAAAGATACTGTCAGATTCTCACATGATTTTCATTATTCTGCTTACAGTTATTGGTACTGATCTTTCTTGGCATCTCAGAAAGTTGTCTGTGCTTTTGTGCCATTGAAATGACCCAAACATTTTTTTTTGTAGCTAGCTTGAAATTATGAAAAAGACATAAAATGATTATTAGAGTGCCCAACACAACATGGTATAAAGTGGTTGTGAGGAATCTTTTTTTTTTCTTAATTGGCATCATGGTCACAATTGCATGCCAAGCCTGTGGAAGTCGCATACCACATTACTGTCAGATATTTATTTTTGTTCGAAAGATAACAGCTGAAAGTGATTTAGCCACGTGCATGTTATATGTCATTCCCAAACTCTCCTGTGAAGCCGATGTGTTGTTTCCCCTGAGCAGATAGCTTTTACAAGGAATAGTTATTTATAAAAGGCAGCACTGCATGCGTTTAACAGAGCTGATACCCGCCGTGCGGAATGACCTTCAGCCCTGTGTCATCGCTTCCATCATTTGATTCTATTTCAGAGCTTTAAAAATCTGCTGTAAAAATTCTCCCTCTCAGAATATGCAGTCTGTAACTGCTCTTCTGAACACCTAGCCTAATCCTTGCAAGATGAAATTAGGAACAGCTGGCCAGTTCTTTTAGACAATAAAGCACCCAGGGCTTGATTCAATGCTATAAGTGCTAAAGGTGCTCGATGCTAGATATGGCCTACGGAATTCTCTATACCCAAAAATGAATCTAAGTCAGATCTAAGTAACAGATATCCATCAAATAATATTTTATATCTGTCATTTGGAGTTTGATCATTTTGTCTCTGATACGTATTTTCAATTAAAATCCCTGAAACTTGACTGCAGAATCAATTCTTAAATACCATTGTGTGTTGCTTCTGATACACTTCATCATTTCAGATAATATTAACTGTTTCTCTCTGATTTATGCAGATCATAATCAGCATAAATACTTTTTCATTAGCAAATCTAAATATTTAACGCTGTTGAGCAACAGCAACTAGAGAGCAGTACTGTACAGGTCTAGGCTGAGTCCTCTATTGGCCTGAGGGTAATCATCAGCTCTCAGAAGATGGTTTATGCCTTGAGGTCCATTCTATGCTAGTTGCTGAGATCTTAAGTACTGTAATTAAGAAAAGAAATAATATCAGCTTGCCTTTAAAAGAAAATGCCGCTGATTCATTTAAGCTGAGTATAGATAGCCACATTCATATTCGTTAAACTGTCTTTAGAAATCTCTGTCTTATCTCTGAAGCTCCATATGATATTTGTCAGGGAGAACTTATGTGTCTATGTGAAGGGAACCACCCTGCTAATACCTATGCGGATCTTCTTGTTAATGCAACTTGAGACATAGAAAGTTCAAGGCAGACACAAAAGAAGTCAAAGCTCTTCTATTGAAGAAGTTTTTTAGTCTGTTGAGGAATTTTTATGAGCAGTTAATTTTCCAGCATATTCCACTGCTTGGCTATCTTGCTTCTCACTGAACTCACAACAAAGCACGAAGATAAGGAGCTGTACAGTTATTTTGGGGATGAATCCAAACTTTCCTAAGTGTTGAGATGTGCTATCAAATGTGTAATGTTATCATCTTGAAACAAAACAAAACAAAATAGGGAAGAGAGAGTCAAGGGACTCTCATTGTATATGCACTCCTATAACAGCTATGGTGTCCTGACAGTGTAAAAACAATTTAGTGGCAGTGGTACTTCCACATGTGCATGTGAAAACAGGATTGGACCCATTGAAAGGATCAGTTCTTTGCACACCCTCTTTTCACAAAGCCTGAGGGGGATACTGCAAGGAAATAAAAGAATCAGAAATCATTAAATCATCTTTCTGAAAACACTTGGAAGAACAAACAGCTTACAAACATAAATAGATTGAATTTTCAATGTACAAAGAGAACTTTTGTGATGTTACTATGATGTTCATTTTGTAAAATTCAAAAATGAGGACCAAGTTGTGCAGCTACCATCTCCTGCCTCCTTTGATGTTACTACAAATGCCATAGCCATAAGTCAATAATTGAAATGCAAGCCTACAGAACTGAAATTATGCCTTATGCTAATCTTTATAGCAATAGAGATGTAGAACTACAGCAGGAGAATCATTAAACTGAAAATGTGCATGGTATACTTATCAGGAGATGCACTGCAAGTGGTCATGACTTCAGACACTGAAAGACTCATCACTCTGCAGTATCCTTCTGTGTTTCTGTTTTGAAGGTGTGTGAGATTACTGTAGGGGTAATGATCCTCAAAGCAGACACACACTTTGAAAGACTGTTGGCTTCTTTATATTCATTGCAGTCATCTAACGTGATGGCATCAATGGAGTGTGTTCTCATTTTCCAATGTGATTCTACTTTCTACATTTTTTTCAGTGAAGTGAATATCAGTGGGATAACAGACACAGAAGAAGAAAGAATCAAAGAAAGCGCTGGATATGTTGCCAGAAGGAACCTTTTGGCTAAAGGTGAAGGAGTTAGTGTGAGCAAAGTGGCCACATCGGCTTCTCAAGAGGAGCATCATGAAAAAAAATCAAGGAAAATAGCAATCCGGGAGTCTGCTGAACGTGTAGCTCTGCAGAAAACGGTAAAAACATAGATATGAACACTTGATGGAAAACACTGTGGGTCTTTTTTTGTTTATTGTTTGTAAAATACGTGGCACAACAGATCCCTGATCTACCAACACCAATGGCAACCACAATAGTGACAGTAAAGAGTGAAATGTTTTCTTTTCAATGGCTAAAATCTATTTTTTTTGTGCTAAGTGGATAAGAACAGTGATTTGTGTAAGTATGAGGAGCTCTTCAGTTGTGCTAGGAGTGAGGGAGGGAGATCACAATGGGGTAAAACTATTTTGTTGAGCCAACACCTATCTAAATGGCACAGCATTGTTTTCCTGAGTGATGAGGCACTTACTAGGCAACACTTCTCAGTAGAGAAGTGTTTTAGGTTGTGAGAGAAGTGTTTAGGTTGTTTTGCAGACAGGGAGCTACTTTGTCCAAAGTGTTTTACACAGAATTTGAATCACAATATGTAATTAGGGAGGGATTTGTGAAGAACGTCTAGAACTGAATTTCTAATTTTGAGTAGTTTTGACAAGTTATTGTGCGACTTAAAAATAATATTTGAAAGGTAGTTACAAATACATTTTGACTAGACTGGCAGGACATATTAAGTGCAGATATGCTTTATTCAGAAAGTTGATTAATATTCTGGGCAGAAGAATTGACACTATTCTTAAAAATATGCTTGTAACAACAGGTTAGAAAGATTGTAAAGACTTTGAAGGACAAGGTTAGAATTCAAAACATCCTGAAAAAATGAGAAACAGTCTGAAGATGAAATTTAATAAAGAAAATGAAAATTACACGCAGAAGAAAAAGAGTAAATGAGGAATAACTGGCAACATAAAAGTACTGAGAGATCTGGGAGTCCTGTAATTAAAACATAGGAGTAATTATTGCACTGGAAACTGTGGGATGAGTACTGACTGAGTTGTTGAGATTTTACAAATGTTGAGGACAAGTGGAATATATTCAGAGATGAGATGAGAAACATAGTTATATGGGAAAATAGGTACTGTGTAGTTTATAAAAGACTGAGAATATTTGAAAGATATGAAAATTGTTCTTTTAATACCCTTAATGAAGTTTGCAATTCTTCACACATAAGAAAGTTAGGGTAAAATTAGGATTTTTTCTTCTCATGCTGCAGATAGTCAAACAGTTGAAACAGTTTGAGAAGAGGAATGACCCCATCGGTAAGAAAAGTTAGATAACAAGTCTCTCAGAAAATGTGTCTTAAATATGTCTCAATTTTAAAATAAATACATTTTTTTCCTGCCCTTAAAAGAATTCTAAAAATACTTTTGAGTAGAGATGATTTGTACTTCTATAGACTGAGGTTTATGGTGAAATGTTTCTCTTCCAGTTAGAAGATACTCAGGCATTCCACAAAAAGTTGAATCAAGATAAACTTCTACATGCTCCTGAGTTTATAATCAAGCCTCGTTCTCACACGATCTGGGAAAAGCAAAGTGTCAAATTTCATTGCACCGTGGCTGGCTGGCCAGAACCCCGTGTCACATGGTAGGTTTGTATTGCTATCATTGAAAGCCACCATATAACCAATATCCAAACTCATCTTCGGGAATGCGGTATTTTTTCAGTAAAGATATAAAGTCACCGTACTTTTTTATTATTCTATCCACCTTGTACACAAAGGAAGCAAAAGCTAAAAAGGCAAAATATCTCTTTGTGTAAAAACTTAGCAAGATGAATACATAGAAAAAATATGCATTGAAAAAATGCATGTTTGAAGACATCCAAAATATTCTTTCTGTCCTCTGAGGAGGGAAAAGTAGCAGCTAAACACATCTGCCATGCTACCTTTAAGAGGATGGTTCTAAAGGATTCCGTGTTGTGTAGCAGTTGAGCAGTTAGAAGTGCTGAATCTCGGTGGAATTACACTCTCATGATACAGGATATTTACAGGGACCACATCATAATTATTGGAACTGAAAGGCCACGGATAGATTTAGGGTCATTCAAGTCTACAAAAAGCTTTGGAGTGTATTGGAATTTTTCTATTTCTTGGAATTATCTTTGGACCAAGTCTTTACTGTAAGAGCTCCAAAATAAACTACTGGACATAGCTGGAGATCTAACTTGGGTCTTGGGTTAAAGTTTGTCATCTGTGTAATTTAATTAGCTTAATTAAAACTGTCTTTTAAAACTTTACTGTCTCATCCTCTATTCAGTTGATCTTTATAGATGTATTAGATAATAGTTAATAACTTTTTCAAATGTGAAATGAATTTGATTATTTTTATCTAAAAGTCTTCTACAATGTATATATAAAAAGAATGGAATAAGTCTGGATATAGAATTAAGCATTAATTATTAATTATAAATCATTACAACACAGATTTGTACAGACAAAAGAAAATATATATTATATCATGATATTAATTAATATTCATAATTTTAGTTTACTATTTGAATTACTTAACAGATTCTGTTTATCTAATACCTATAAGACCTTAATATCAGGGCTTGAACAAAAAAATTACTACCAAAAATATATTAATAGGCCACACCTGATGCCCAGAAGTCTCTTCCCTTTAACTTGAACCACCAAAAGTCAAGCCCTGTATGGATACATTTTTCCAGATCTGTAAGAACTGTAAATGCTCAGCTGTGACATTCATCTCAGCAAGGATTCCAGACAAATGTTTCAGATCTTGTATCTGTTGAACCTGAGGAATGGTCAGCTTAGGATCCACAGTCATAGCTGTAACCCAACTGTATTCCATAGCTGTAACTATAACTGTATTTGCCCCCCCCAAAAAAAACCCCAAGGTTTGAAACATTTTCACTTTGAGATTCACCTTATCCCAAAAACCTGACATGGTTAAATCAAGCCTTCAGCTATTTGGCTTTGCTCTTACTGAAGTGAACCAGCCTTTTAACTAAGTACTAAATTGGGGTGGTGAAATTTAGCACAATATTTTACTGTGCATGTGAATTCCAGGAGGACTTTAGTTTGCTCTAGGCTACTAATGGGAAAAAAATGAGTTCATAGCCATTTTTAACAGGTGGCTTTGCTCAAGGATACGGAACAGCACTGGCCTGAATCAATCAGTTTTCATTCAGTATTTCTAACTTAATGTCCCCCATGTATTCCAAATAGTTGGGGTATTTTTTTTTGCATAAGCAATGAAAACCTTTTCATGCTGTGAATAATAAATTATAAATCTCATGCACTTTCTCTAAAGAAAATCTTGCAGTGTGATACAGTTGTTGTTACTCCCTTGGGGGAAAAAAAAAGCCCTGCAAAAAACTCATGACATTTGAAACCAGTAGCAGAAAGCATAAACTCTTAGTGCATAATGACACTGAGAGGTTGCAGTCCAACATTAGCTAATGATGTGGCCCTACTGGAATCTGTCTTTCCAGAAATAACAAGTGGTCCTTCTAGCACGAGCCTTATTTTTTTCCATACATTAATATAAACAAGTGAAAACTGTAACAGCTATTTTTTGATAATCTGAAGACAGAGGAAGTGAAAGTCTTCTTATACTGAGCTAGCTCAGCTGAAGCTTGCTTCTGCACAACTCTGCATGCTCACAAGCGTTCTTGCTGCCACCAGCATCAGAGGGTGCCCAACACATTTCTGTTCCACAGAGCAGGTCAGAGACTGAGCACACATAATCACGTTCCTGGAAAAAAACATTAAGATCTGATGACTTTATTCTATTTTTCAAACTGTTTGGCACAGCTCATGGAATATAAAGGTGCATAGATGTTTCCAAGCAGATGAGTCTGGGAAGCACTATCTCATGGAATATGTGAGAGTGATGGTCATAGATTTACTCTTAGTTGGCCTACACATTGTTATTTGTTGTGTCAGGATAGAGCAAGGAGATCTGTAAAGGGGAGAAGAAACTTTGCTACTCTTTGAAGTGTGGAGAAGAGGGTATTGCACTGTAGTAAGCCCCTTTTCACAGACTTCTTGATTAGGGATTATGACCCTCACTCACTTCGGCACTTTGAAAAATCCCCGTGCATTACTATATCTAAAAGCAACAGGGGACATAATGTTTATTACCAGTGGTAGGAAACATTGAAAGTACTGAAAGGCAATTTTCTGTTTTATTGCAATTATAGCTTTATCTTGAGATATATTAACCTAAGAATATTCTCCACAAAAATAAAGTTGCATATTACTGTCTGGTTGGTGAAGTAGGGTACACCACCAATATCAGGTCCATTCCCTTCACTGATGGAAAATCCTGAGAGAAACTGACATTTAAGGATGGATATCTATTATGGTTTATGAAAAGAAAGACCTAGTTCAGCTACTCTCGAGTAAGAGATGAAGGCATTTCCACCTATAACCATTTATCTTTTGACTCCTTAATATATACACCTCAAGCCTCACAAGGAAAGCTACCTGTCTTAGGGAGCCTTTGTCCTTAGAGAACTCTTCAATTCAAACACAAATGTACCAAATACAATTCTGTTTTTTCATTTTATTAAACTTCCATTGTCAATGGATTGCCCATTGTTCTGTATCACTAGTGCTCACTTTATGACAGGTTTCATTTGCTCAGTTATTTAATAACACCACCTGTTGTTCAAAATAAATGGCCTTCTAGGCAATGATTTGTGAGAAAAAACTATTTTACACTAATGAATTCTCCCCCTGTGAGACTCAAACTTAATTGCCTACTGATGTTTTTGTGCATATCAAGGTTTTAAAAGTAGATTGAAGCAAGCCAAAAAAATATGCAAAATACCTGGTGAGTAAAAATGTGGTAGAGTTTTCATTGTTGCTCATTGATAGAGCTCTGAAATGTTGCTCATGTGATTCTTCCATTCCTAGACAAGGAATAATCTCAAGAAATAAGTCATAGTATTATAAACTGATTTTCACTGCTCAAAGCTATTCTTTCTTTAAACTAGAAAATAAAACTCATCTGAAGCAGGGAGAAGAGACAATGAGAGAGAAGTTAGGCTTCCAGAGATATGTGATGTATTTCCCAGATATTAGATGACAGTTAATTTAAGGGAAACCGGCAGAAGCTGATATTATATTCCAAACACCATAACTTGACCCATTAAAATATATGAACCTGTGCTTCTGTTTGTGACATATTATTGCTTTGTTTTTTCATAGGTACAAAAACAATGTGCCCATCAATGTACAAACCCACCCTGACAAGTATATAATTGAAAATCGATATGGGCTGCACTCACTGGAGATTAGCACGTAAGGGAATACTGGCTAATTTGCAAATAACTTAAGCTGAAATGTTTGGTATTGATTGGGACCAGCAGACTATGTACATATCTCTTGGGGATGTAAGGATAAGAGCTGTTAAGTTTGTGCATCTGAAAATGCTGTCAACTAAATGTTGAAGCAGTTCTGCTTTTCATCAATAGAGGATAAGCAATTTACCTGAGTAATTTATGTGCATTATTCTAACTATGAATGAATCAGAAACATGTGAGACAGTTGTCGTTACTTCTCCCGTTTTTCTCCTCCTCTATGTGTGCCGTTAAACATGAGAAAAATCTACTTCAGGCTAAAATATATAAAATAACTATTTTTCAAATATGGTAAAGTTCCTGGGGCTTACTGAGATTATGAACAGAATTGAGGAGACCTCACACAAGAAGGATTTTTAGCAGTATTTATTTTTATCCTCCATTTGGGAAATTTTGCAATCACTTGTGTTAAGAATCATAGAAATCCTGAGACATAATCATGTAATTTTGGACAATCGTCTATGTCTTTGCAACCTAGATCCTACTGGATTTCAAGATGTTGATTTAAACATAATCAGACATTCTGTCTTATTTCCTCTATATTTCAATTTCAGATCGGTGATATTTGAAAAGAACCATTTTTAAAACACCTGATTTTTAACACTGAGAAAAACTTAATGATGATAGTCAGCTCAGTGTCCAGTGTGTCTGACTCCCAGTTTTTGCTTGTTTATAGATTTAATTTTTTTTTTTTGGCTCTGCCTAATTATTTGTGTCATTTTAGATGTGATTTCGAAGACACTGCTCAGTATCATGCTTCTGCTATGAATGTTAAAGGAGAAATTTCGGCTTACGCGTCCCTTGTGGTAAAGAGTAGGTTTGCAAAACTACTTTTTTTTGTAAGATGTAAATCACCAGTTTCATTTTTTGTGGCTCAGAGTGCTTTTATTTTTAGGTAATAGTTTCTCTGTTTTCATATGTGCATTTAGGATACAAAGGAGAAATTGATGCAAGTCTTTTACACGCTGGAACTGTTACCATGCCTATGGGCTGTAAGTTGTTTGTTTGACATTTATTTACAGTTGTAACATCATGTCCAATGACTAAGCAGAATATTTTGTAACTTTATTTTAAAAAGAAAACAGGTATCATTTTCAAAGGTATTGAGCTCTACTATTGTGTATGTTTTCAATCTTATCTATACGTGCAAATGGCATTATCTTCTGGGTGTGTGGTTATTTGTATTTCCTTATATAAGAAACATCCACTATTCTAGCTTTGACAGGGGGATGCAAACTGAGAGGATATTTTGTGACAGTCCTTTCAATATTGGTGTGACTCTGGAACAAAATCTGCTGGAGGAGTAGAGGGACAGTCTGCAAAATGTAAAATATAGCCTCGATAAAAGTGCTGGGGGTGTGAGTGTTTGTGAGTAGACTAAATGACCCACTAGTTCTTGTCTGTGTGATTCTATATGTTGTGAAGATGCATAACAAAGATCTCCAGAACCAAATTTTAAATGTGGACATATCAATATAGAAATTGTAATTTGGTTTTACTTGAGAAACTGGCCTCACATTTTGGACTTGATTTACAGCATTGCATAAACACTTTCATGATCAGATCTGTTAAGAAAATCCACTCACCTAGATACAACATGCCTGTTACGTGCCATGGGGTGCTTGCATGGAAGGCTTGAACTAAGAGCGTTAGAGACATCTTTAATTGTAGCAGCACAAATAGAATGAGGGAAATGCTGTGAAGACACTGATACTGAACTTCTGAAATAACAGAAATGACACATATATTACAGAATGGTAGTCCAAGAACTTCCAATATAATTAGAGATTTATTGTTTGGTAATCAAAAAGGAAGAGTTATATATTCACTGATCATAGGAAGACTGTGGGTCACCAGTATAAGGCAGTTGTGGGGGAGGAATATATGACCTTAGGTTTTATCAGTTGAGGTGTTCTCAAAACAATTAGGGAAGCACTTGTACCATGTGTGTGAAGAAAAAGCACGAAGCACTTATAAAATCCATCTACAATACTGCATATCTCAGGTCATTCAACAGCAGGAAGGATAAACTGTTTCAGTAGGTGCAGGTACCCAAATGTCCAGGGAAACAGAGGTCTCATTTTATATAAAGAGCCTAAAAAAGACTTATTTAAGCTATCAAAATGAGTATCTTGAGATGTAACCAAGACTTCAACAGAAAAAGAAAAGAGTAAAAGTATTTTACAATTATAAAATAACTCATGTAACCAAATAATAAAATGCTGGATCTGAAATTCTGAAAAAATCTGGAATAAAATTATGGAACAGTCGTTCCTTAGTAAAATTAGCTCACTGTAATAACTAGAGTTCTATAATTAAAGAAATGAGTTGATTTTCTGTACCAGCTAGGGCTTGCATTGTTTGACATTGCAATTACCTTAGAATACTGTTAACTCAATTTTTAGTTTTTTCTTTATAGCTCAGACTTTACCTGAGGTTGTATTCATAAACATTGGGTCCTTTTGCTTTTTAGTCTTCCTACAAAAAGAGGAAAAGTAAACAGATTGTTTTTCCTTCTTACAGTTGGTGTTACCCCACATGGGTTTGCTTCCAGGTTTGAAATCAGTTTTGTTGACAAGTTTGATGTCACCTTTGGGAGAGAAGGCGAGACAATGAGTCTGGGTTGCACAGTTGTCATCAATCCAGATATCAAGCGCTTCAAACCAGACATCGAATGGTACAGAAATGGTGAGAATGCTTCATGAGAAAAAATGTAAACTTCTTTGACTTAGATGTTTACTTAGCTTAGTATATGTGAAAGTTGTGAATTGGTCATCATTTTCTCAGCCTTCTAAATGGTAAGGTTTTCTCTTTTTTAATTCAAAGTTTTCCATAATTTCCATTATGAAAATAATGAGCTCCACAGTTAAAAAATGGAGGGAAGGAAGACTGTGAAAATGTCTTCCAGCTTTTCAGCTTTTCTTTTTTTTTCATTTTCTTTTTTTTTTTATAAATTTTAGAATTAAAATCATTTTGGTCAGCTTCAGAATTGATGTGACAGGAATTGTATAGCCCATATAGCTTTTACTACTTATTTGTATGCTAAATGGCTAAAAAAAATGTTACTTTCTGAAGTCAGAGTTTGCAAATGAAGACAAAAGTGGCATAGGAGCAGAACTAAGTATAATTTATGATTGTCTTTGAAAATGGAAAGTTGCATTGATTCTTCTGTATTTCCTGCCTATTCCTTTGTAGAATAGATTCATTAGAAGGAACTGTAGATTCAACCAATTCCCATCGTAAAATTCTCTAATTTCTAGGTGTTCTTATCACGCCATCCAAATGGGTCCAGATGCACTGGAGTGGGGAGCGAGCTACATTAACACTGACTCATGCAAACAAGGAGGATGAAGGTCTTTACACCCTGCGTGTGGTGATGGGAGAATACTATGAAGAGTACAGTGGCTATGTCTTCGTTCGAGGTAGGATAGTGTCTTATGAACCAAACAGACTCACTAGAGAAATGAAGAAAAATTACAGGCAAAATCAGTCTCAGTCTTTCTTGAAAAAAAAAAAAACCTAACAATAAACTAACAATAGTTATTTTCTAGCATTATAACTTCCAGTTGTTATCTTTGGATATGCATTATGCATACTTGAAGCTGGGAGACGTATGCTGGAAGATTTCTTCTAAGCTATATTGACATTCTGAGGAGAGAATTTGAGATATTGCTGTAATATCACATCCCTGTCACAGTTTCACGCCACGAGCAATACTAAACATGAATCATCATGAGGAAAAATCTAGATAATAACTTTGAAATGTACTTTTGTAAACATCTCAACACTAGCCCAAACCCACCCTTTTGATCAAAACACAGGAAAAAATACAATAGAAGTAAAATGCAAAGTCCTGCTGCTGGGGAGGAATAGCCCCATGCACCAATAGAGAGTGGGGACAACAGGCTGAAAAGCAGCTTGACAGAAAATGACCCAGAGGTCCTGGTGGACACCAAAGTGGACATGAGGTAGCAATGTACCTTTGCGGCAAAGAGGCCAGCAGCATCCTCAGCCACACGAGGCAGAGCTTTGCCAGCATACTGAGTGAGGTGATGCTTCCCCTCTGCTCAGCACTCTGAGATCACATCCGAAGGGCTGTGTCAGGTGCTGGGCTCCCCAGTGCGAGAGAAACATGAACATACTGGAGCAAGACCAGCAAAGGGCCACAAAGATGACTAAGGGTTTGGAAGTTCAGACATATGAGGTGCGTCTGAGACTGTTGGGACTGTTCAACTTGGAGAAGAGAAGGTTCAAGAGGATCTTACCAATGTGTAATACCTGACAGGGAAGAGTAAAGGTGATGGACTCAGACACTTCTTGGTGATGCGAGAGGCAATGGAATCTCTATCTTCGTGGAGATATTCAAGACCTGTAGGACACGGTCCTGAGCAACCTGGTCTGACTGGCCCTGCTTTGAGCAGAGGGGCTGGTCTAGACGGTTTCCAGAGGAACCTTCCAATCTGAAAACTCTTCTGTGATTCTGTGATACATTGATGTAAAGCTGTCACAGTCATTTGAGTGTAGGGATTCCCTGTTTCTTATTTCCCTGTACCATGAAATACTTTCTCAAATTTCTATTAGAAAAAATATATCTTTAAGAGCCTTGGCTATGAGGTTATGTACTCATTCTATATCTGTCCCACCTACTAAAAGCAGCTGAAACAAGTAATGTTAATTCAAAAGACAGAGGATATTCTGGGCTCTCGAAACATGCCCAGGGGCATTGCTTTGCCAAGTCCAGCAGGACTCAGTGAGACACAGACAACAGCAGGCTCAGGAAACATTGCTGAAGCAGATGTTTCATCAGCTGAAGAAAGAGCGTTGGTTACTATGTAATAAGGAGAGAAAAAAACAGGACTTGTCTGTTTTGTTTTGTTTTGAATTGTGCTACCAAATAATAAATTATTGGGTTTGTTCCTATTCCATCTCCTGGTGATACAGGAATGAACTGACTGTGAACCATAGTCCCTTTCACAGGAGTAACTTTCACTTGGTGGATTTGCCAAATTCTAATTAGATTAATTACCTTCTCACTGTTTTGCTTATATGCTCCCTGCAGTCCCAGTGGGTTAGTTTATTCTCCACTGCTTTTCTCGATATGTATGCAAAGTTGCTGCAAACAGTTAGCTATGGTATTGAAATGCACTAGTTGTCCTTCTGTGGCAAGGACACTTGTTACTTTTCTGCCATGGCTACAGGTCAGTATTTGTCAGCAAGCAGCCAGGGATGAAATTCCAGCCCTCTGAAGCCAGTGAGCAGTCCTGATTGTCACCCTACTTCCCAGTCTGACTTGGAAAGAAACTGTGGGGTCTTGTGTTCTGTCAAGTGGTAATATGGGCAATTAAAGCCTTTTGTATAGAGATCACAGAAGACAGGTTCTTTTTCATTATTTTATTTTAAAACTACTTGCTTCCTTTATTAATTACAGTTTTTTTAAAAAATATACGTAGTTAGCTGTAATTCAAACCTATACTCAGTAACTTTGGCATGGCTTCAAAAGCTCCATGTCATGCTACCATGCCCGTAAAAGAGCAAAGTGATTTTTCTGAAGACCACTTTTTTATTTAATTAAGCATATTAAATAAGCTTGTAAGGTATTTCTTCTGAAAACCAGGAGCTTAAAAAACAGGAATTACTGTATATTATAATAGAAAATGCTGCAATGCCCTGAAACATCAAACACTTTAAAAGAACTGGATTTTAGATGGAATGTAAGAATAATGTTTGCTAGCAAAACATCATTTTCCTTCATGTCTGCATCTCTTTCTTGACTGTTATAGGCTTTCTTTTGAAGTAGCTCACAACAGAGTTTGGAAAATGCCACTTGCAATTGTACAAATTGATGTTCATATGTAGGGAAACAATCTCTCTTCTTTGAAAGTCTTTGCTATAATCTGGCAAGGGCTATTTTTTCAGTACAAGAATACCACCCCCATTTCACGAATCAGACCTGGATAATAATTCCTCTGTGTCAGGCACTATGCTCTGTTTTTTTAAGTTTTAGTCAATCAATATTTTCATGGGAGTATGTAGCAGTTAGCTCAAAAAAGGGAAGTACATTTCTTAAAAGGCGGTAATATGGTTGAATAATTTTGACTAAGCTATTGCATGGCTAAAAGGCAAAATGTCAGCCTGGTGAATAGCAGGTAAATACAGTCTACCGCATTTTTGCTTCAGCTGTATCTCTGGTAGCTACCTAATCAAAATGTATGTTTCTAATTTTATTCAAATGTCTGTATCAATTACATTACAGCATGTGTTAGAGCATATTGTAAATGTTGATAAGAGAGAAAACAAAACTTAGAAAAACATAGATGAGAAAAAAAAACAAACACTTTCTGAAGCCAGAAACTTTTTTTGGCTCAGTAAGAACAGAGTGTAGTCCTTAAAGAGTAATTGTGGAAGAACTGTGGTTCACGTTTGGAAATGCATCTCTCCACCCTGACAGATGCTGATGCTGAAATCCCGGGCGCCCCTGGAGCACCTCTGGATGTGCAGTGCTTAGATGCCAACAAAGATTATGTCATTGTTTCCTGGAAGCAACCAGCTGTTGATGGAGGAAACCCCCTCCTTGGATATTTCATTGACAGGTCAGTGAGCATGCTAAACTGGGAAATCCATATTGCTGAGCTTTGTAAATCCCAAACTTAAAAACACATTTAAAAACATGAGATAAAATAATCATTATTTTTCTTCTTATTGCCTTTTTTTAAAAGTTTTCTCCTTCATGTGTTTATTTGGTATACTCTGCTCCTGCAGCAACAACAGTTTGTCTTGTGGTCTCTTTGGGGCAAGGCTCATCTCTCTGTTTCTACAGTAGTATACAAATATTTTGTATTGTTTGAGCTGCAATACACCTTTAGATCCACGTACCCAAAACAGCACGCTTTCCTAGCGAAAGACTCAAGAAGATGCTATCTGATCTCTGGGTTTTTACAGATTTTCCCACATGACCTTTGGCAAATCTTAAATTCTCTAGGTGCGTCTGTTACTGAGACAGTTTTGGTAGCACCTACCTTCCTCAGAGTACATAGCAAAGAAGATATCCATTAAGGAAAACACAAAGGGTCAAATACAACCAAATATATTTAGGCACTCGAGTTTTCAGCTAGGCTAGCATCTAACTGCCTAGGAGTGTGACTGAGTTGCTGGAAGTGGTACACATAGTCTGCTAAGCTAGAATCAAAACTCAGGCATCCTTAACCCCCCTCCCGGGCAGGTGTCTGAACCACAAACCCACCCTGAGGGAGACTAACATTTCTCAGAAAATGAATGCTAAGACATACTAAGAAATCTAGGTAGGCACTGACACATTAACTTCAATAAACTTCTCGGAAGCAGCAAAAAGCCTTTCGTGAGCAGCTGCTTCATACTTATGTTGACCACTTCCTTGGCACTGAGAAGTTGCCTACCAAGGCTCCTTCTGCTGCTTTAAGCTGAAAGCTCTGCCATTGCGGCTGCTGCTTTCCTCTTCCTCCAGCCAAACAGCTGTTTGTGAGGCTCATCAGGAGCGAGGCACCCACCACCTCCACCTCTCCAGGGTTAGTGGCCAGACCTCAGTGTCCCTGGACAGCCCAAGGGGCATTTGAAGTGAGGTCTGGCTGAGACCATATAGGGAACTGCCTGGCCACTGAACTCACAGCGGAGCTTCCCATGCCCTGTGAAGCCTGTTATTTTGCCAGATTTACAGTAAAGCAGCCCACTGAGCGCTGTGCATGTAAGATGATCTAGCTGGCTGCTGGAGGCTGCCAAGGCTGCATGTGCTGAACCTGACGCTCCCTATAGATCCCACAACATAGCTGAAGGGTTTGAGCAGTGAAGTGAGTCCTGCTCATGAATAGCTTTAGGTTTCTTCCTCAATTCAGGCGAGAAGGAGCTCAGCTGCAAGGGATTTAGTGCATTCCCACATGGCACTTCAGCCCTGACCCCTCCGTGCAGCTGCTTTGCTGTCACCGGTATATAACGCCGCTGCGGAAACTGCTATGATTGAGCAAATGGATGTGAACAGATGGTGAAACTGTAACAGAGAGGGTAGCCTGAGTCTGCATTTTTTCCTTCTCAGTACTACTCTTGGTGTTTGTATTTTTTCAGATGTGAGGTTGGCACCACCCACTGGACCCAGTGCAATGAGACTCCGGTGAAGTTCGCTCGGTTTCCCGTCACTGGCCTCATTGAAGGCCGCTCCTACATTTTCCGCGTGCGAGCTGTGAACAAAGCTGGCATCAGCCTTCCATCCCGGGTGTCCGAGCCCGTGGCTGCACTGGATCCTGCTGACAGAGCCAGGCTTAGAAGTACAGGATTTTTTAAGAAAAAAATTCTTTTTTTTTTTTTTAAACATATTCAGAAATAGTAACCGGTGGAAAATTCATGACTGTTTACTCCTAAGCCTTCGAATTCCCACTAGAGGGAGCAATACCAAAACAAAATAGTGTTTGGAGCTGGGTTTGCCAGAGGGAAGTGGTCTCAGTGCTCTTTGCACAAAGCTCTAGCGCGTTGGCCGAGGGCAGCGCTGCGCACCGCGCTCGCAGGAGCACGGGGAACCGTGCAGGGGCGAGTTGCCTTTGTTCACACTTTTGTTCACATAACAAAGCAGCCGAGCAGATTCTGTGAACAGCCTCTCTCTGTGGCCCAGGCAAGGGTGGCTGCCCCTGCCCTTGTGTGACGATCAAAGGCTTGCACTAAACCCTATAAAATGCTAGGGAAGCCAAACAGAGAACTGAGCGCAAGATCTCTAAAGTTAGTGTTCTGCAAGTCAAGGACTTTTTTCTTTTTTTTTCCCTGTGACCTGGGAATGTCCCAGAAAAAAAAAAGGGGTTGGTGAGAATTTTAACAAAAAGGTTGCTTCAAAATCCCTGTCTACCCATATGCCCGAAGTATATGTCTACAGTCCAATTGTTTCTACTCAGTTTGACAATTTAAAATGATCCGATGTCAAGAGATCCTTTGTTTAAACTTCATGCAAAGCCATCGGGCTTTTCAATTTAGTGGGAAATGCAGAAGCAGTCTCAGAAGGGGAAGCCTGGTTTTGGTGGCCTCTTCCCCTTCATGATCCTTCTTCGTCATGATCCTCTTTTCTCCCCACCTTTATCCTTCTCTCCTATCGTTTGTAAAACAGATCAGCCAACGTGAGGTGCAAACATGTGGAGGAGAACAACAATTAAAAAATTATCTCTGAAAGTGCCCTGACCCGAGTTAATAGCCTAGCGTAGAACTGTGATAATTCTGGGGTTTTACATCCTACTTACATAAGGCGCTCAGAGAGAGCCACCTGCAGCACATCAGGTTGATATGGCATGTTGAGTCACGCTGAGTAATCTCTCTTTGTGACTATGACCCGTGTTTTGAAACTTGGTAATGTGAGGAAAACTGGGATAACACAAAGACCAGCCTGCAGACCAGCCTGCAGGAACTTGGCAGTTCTTCTATCATCACTGTTAAATGTTAATAGAATGCAGAAAATAGTTTGATTTTCTAAAAATCCTGAATTGAGTAAGCTGAATACTTGTGTCTATGATCTAAGTGATTTCAGTGACATTTCAGCATGGAATATATAATTCGATGGGTCAAAATTTTCTACCTATATTATATATATGCTAAACTGTTTTCTATATTCAGTGTAGTCACACTAAATCTAGCCTGGTCATCTCTACATGAGCAACAGTCACAGCAGAGACCAAAATGTCCTAGTTTTAGACTATGAAAGAGCTAGTTTTTCAGTTACTTGAGCTGTTCCTGGTGTCTCTCATTTTTATGATATCTCTGACATCTGTTTAAGGTCACCCTTCGGCTCCCTGGACTGGACAGATTATTGTCACTGAGGAAGAACCTGCAGGTAAACACATCGCTTTACCTGCAAAAATCTGATGAGAAGCTGATGGGGAAAAAAACAGGTTAATTCCCAGTGAATTCGGTGGGCTTTGGCACACACCCAGGATTTGTTGTTCTTAAAGTCACTTGACCTTTAACAACTCCAAACTTCGTCGTCCAGGTGATTTTTCACTGTTCAGGACCTAATAAACAGACATGCTTATAGTTAAAGTGAGAACATTTAAACCTAGTATTGAGATGACTTCTAACTCTGCAATTTTATATATATCTAATGAAAACAGATGCTAAGGCATATGTATGGTTGTTCTATACTTTAATTACAGTAAAATCGTAGGCCTGATTCTGGACACAAATAGGAAAGAATTATAACTTGATTCCTTTTTCTACTTTTCTCTCCTGTTCAGAGGGTGTTGTTCCTGGTCCACCTACAGACCTCCAAGTTATTGAAGCCACCAAGACCTATGTTGTGCTTAGCTGGAAACCCCCTGGACAGCGGGGCCATGAGGGTATTATGTACTTTGTGGAAAAGGTAAAATGTGAAAAAATCATAATCATGTAATGACAGTCTTTTACATTTGCTTTGCTATCTTGAGCAAAAGTTTGTAACTGGATAAGACTTTCAAACTAGAGCTAAGACTAGAACTTGTGCACTTCATCCAGATGACTGTTGCTTTAGATTACCATGTACTACGAAGAAAAGAAAGAAGGGAAATAGGAAAGTGGATGTAGAATGTGTCTCACACTAATACCCATTCTTGAACTGTGCCATAAGTCTGCCATAGGGTAGATAGGCTGACAAGCTCTGTGATGAGAAAGCACAGGGCAAAGTCACAGTTATATGTATATATAGTTTGAATAAATGAAGCTTGTTTGTGAGACAGACTAACTGGCACTCTTCCAGAGACTTTCTCGGTGTCAGCTCTTTCTTCTTAAGCTGCTTCTCATGTTTATCCTTCATTTACTTCACCAGATCAGCAAAGCTGACACAAAACTTCTTCTCTGGAACAGAATCAGTTTTAATTTTAATGTCCTACTTTTATAAGCCATCTTCTTATGGCTGCTAGTCTAGAATAGCCTTAAGTACCACCTTTTTTACTAGAATCTCATGGCTCCCACAAACTTCCATGACATTTTTTTTTCTGTATCAATCTGGAGGTGTCATCCTGGGAGACATAAATATCTTAACATTACATTTTTTATGTCTTGTGAAATCTGGTCTAAATAATGAGTTTCACCTAGCAACAGAATTAAAGAGGTTGAATATCTAAATTCTGAGTTTCCATATAAGAAAGATTTTTAATAACCTATTGCATGCTGCTTACTCAGCAGTGCTGTCATATGTTCAGATGTTTCCATGAATGATCAAACTCTCTCTGAAATAAGGACCCATTATTTGAAATTATATTTAACATAAAATATACAGGAAAAAAAAATGTGTCACTGAATAGCATAAGTGACCACCACATGCAGAACTTCTAGCCACAGGAACAAATACAGTTAATAAATTAAATGCACTTTCTTTTTTTTTCTGGAAAATGAAGGCCAAATCCTTATTAATTTTGGAAGCCACCACAAAAGGATTCTCAGGAGTGTCATGAGAGCATCTGGAAGCAATGTAGTCCTGTTAGAGCTTCTTTGGGTGATGCTAAATGTCTGCAGAACTTCTTTTGAAACTGGCCCTAGACTCAAAACTGTTGTAATAATAATAATAATAGTACATCCTAGGTATGGAAAGAAGCTTATCTTTGGTGTATTAAAAGCGGTAGGCTTGCTATTTATGTTTTCTGGAGTAGGCGATCATCTGGCTGAATCATAAGCTTTGAAATTCATGCATTCAGTGGAACAGCCAGAAAAAAGCAACATGAGTGCCTGTTCTCTTAGGAGATGTGTCCGAGTAGAAAACCCCGTCAGGTTAGATGCTCAACTTTGCTCTGTCTTTGAAAGAGCTTTGTTGCAAAGGTGCTTTCTGGGTTTGATTGCAGTGTGTTGCTGGCACAGAGAACTGGCAAAGAGTGAACACAGAGATCCCCGTCAAGTCTCCTCGCTTTGCAGTTTTTGATTTGGCTGAAGGCAAATCCTACTGCTTCCGGGTTCGCTGTTGCAATTCTGCTGGAATTGGTGAGCCTTCAGAAGCAACTGAAGCCACAGTGGTGGATGACAAACTTGGTAAGTGTGTGGTCCTATATAGCTCCTAATTGACCTCATGGTATCTTTTCAGTTTATAACTGTTCCCACTTATAACTGTTGGACGTACAGCTGTCCAATAACTAAACCAAGTGTAAACAGTAGTTGATGAGTTATTCCTTTTAATCAAGATAATCTTGGCTTGGTTTGCTAAACCTTTAACGTATAGTTAGATGACAGATTCAAACCAAGGAAATTAGGCTGAAAATAATGATGCCAAGAACTGCAAAGGCTGCAAATGATGAAAGAAAATGAAAACTCCTGGAATTACAGAAATGTTTTGTTTTACTTGGCGGCTTTACTGAAAATAAGCCCCAGACACATCAGAGTTTAATCTGCCTTGTTTTCCAAATTAAGCAAAAGCAAAGAATTTAATACTTATATGGATATAGAGAGTATTTCTGTTGGAAGAAAATCCAATATGTTCACCAGAGGAAAGCATCAGTAGTTGTGTTTACTTAGCAATCTGGTTCAGAACAGTAACACAGATTTGAAACAAATGCCCAGATTGTCTCTGTTTACTTCATATTGCTTCAGTTCTCAGAGCAGTTTGATGTGCATGATTTGGGAGAGTAAAACAGAGCTTTTCTTGAAAAACACTAGATTCATTTCAGTACTTAAAGGGAACACTAGGTTCTGACTCACTCTGCAGACTGTACAACATCTTTCAATATGCAACTAAAACTTCTGCCCTTTAGAAAGCTCCAAATCACATCTCTGATGGAGACATTCAGTGCAGGGAAACCAAGACTTTAAGAAAAATGTCCTCATCAATGCAATGTCCTAAACCTACTGATCCCACCTTATAGTGCCAGGTTACTTGGTGATATAGCTATAAACATCAAAGAGTTTATAAACTTAAGACTTGAATTTTGCATAAATCAGGGAGCATTAGATCAGTGTTGTTAAGAGTATTGTGGTAGCATAACCAAGAATAGAACAGCAAGCTTTTTTTTTTAATTCATAAATTTTAACTGGTTGGCCATTAATTTATTTCTCTTTCCTTCCCCAGATATTCCCAAAGCTCCTGGCCGTATTATGCCAACTAGGAATACAGATACCTCAGTTGTTGTCACTTGGACAGAACCTCCAGATGCCAAGGAGCTGGTTGGATACTACATTGAGTCAAGTGTGGTTGGATCTGGTCATTGGGAACCATGCAACAACAATCCAGTGAAAGGAACAAGGTGATAGATTTAAAAGAGTGAAAATTATGATCACAGGTTTTGTGATTTAGTGGTTGGTGTGCTTTCCAGCCATTAGTAGTAGTGGTAGTAGTAATTGTTCTGTAGTAGCCCAAAGAAATACTCTTACAAGGTGAAGTTCCTAAGATGCTATGAAGACATATTTCAAAATGTAATTGTTGTCCCAAAGGAATTTATGATCAGCGTTATATTAAAAAATAATTACTCAGTGGGGAAAAAATGTGGATTTTGGCAGGAAAGAAAAGAGAAGCTGTTCACTAGTTCTAGCAATTGTACAGCTTATCGGTCTGATGAAAAACAGGACAATGAGGAATGAGTGAACTTACAGTGAGTAAAACTAAATCACATAAAGCAAAGTCCTTCATTTGGAAGTCTGTTGTAAACACTTCTGGAACTGTGTATTAAGAATGTCAGGAGGAAATTTGGACTATATCAGTCTAACAATAATTGCTCCTCCACTTGCAACTATAGTGATACTAATGAACACTTAAATATTGCATAGGGGCACATTTTTATTACTGACAAGAAAATTAATCTCTTCTCAGAAAAATTAAACCATATTTAAACCTTTGCTAGCTAAATCAGATGAGAGCAAATGAGAGTTTTCTTTGAGGAAGGATTTTGGTTTTAGGGTCTACAGGGATAATTTCAGAACTTGAACCCAAGGTACTGATGTCAACCCCATAAACAGCCCTTGTTTGTTATGACTGATTATGGTTATTTGTAATTACTATCCGTGTTTGTTTTTACTGCAACAAATACATCTCTGCTAAATGTTGTTGGACCAACTGCTTTGTTTAGAAGCATTTTAAATGCTGAAAGTATCAAGAGCACCTGGAAAAAAAACACTCTTGATCACATCTATGACAATTCCATTTAAGTCTTCTTTTGTGCATATAATTGCAGATGCTGTGCTTGCCATTATTATATACTTTCACACATATTTCCCTAATTTATACTGTGATTAAATAAAATGTTGGTAGAGTTTAGTACTCTGTGGTTATGTCAAGATTTGAAAACATGATGATTATTCAGCCTAAAACAAAAAAACACAATGTGCTGAATTGCCACATATTGTTATTGTAATTACACTGTTTAGGTTCTGTTTTTTTTTCGTTTTTTAATCTATGGCATCTAATTTATGATAGAGGAATGCACAAACTGTTTGTTAAATCATGTTAAATATTATTTTTTCTGGTTGAATCAATCAAAACATTAGCTGTAGCATGTTGTATGTATTATTGAGTAAATTTTGATATTTTGTTTTGAATTGAATTTTGTTTTCTGTACATATCCAGCAAAAGAGTTGCTTTGAAAAAAATCTTGTCGCATCGCCGCTGAAAATTCTGCTCTGAAAATTTAATTCAGGATTCAGGATTTTAAAATTCAGGATTTTACACTTCACAATCAATCTAAGTCGGTCTTCTACCAGAATATTTTTTTCTGTGGAATTACATTATGATTACACAAAAAAATCATAAACTACACCAGCACCGAGAACTGTATTTTATTTCACATTACTCTTACTTACCCTATTTCATTATGTCATACTCTGCACTACCAGTGCTGATAACATACAATGGTGTAGAAATCAAGAATAAAAAGAAAATATTTTTCCTTAAAAAATAATTCCACAGAAAAAAATATTCTGGTAGAAGATCAACTTAGATTATTGTGTTGTATCTGTAAGCAAGAAAGTGAAGTTAATAACGAGATTTTATTTTTTGCTCTTTTACAATGCATGGTGATTTTTGTGAACACTATATTTTTCATTTAAAATTGAAACTAAAATAAATGAACTTGTGCTAACCAGGTATCTTTTAGCTATGTCATGAAGGCATCCCACAAGCAAATACATCTATTATATATATATATATTTATATACATATATAATATGGCTGTGTATGTGTATGAATATATATGCATGTATACATACATATAATCTCTACAGATTTCTGCATTGTTCCCATTGGGAAGTATGATTTTGCATTCCAGCACTGAGCAGAAGATAGATCCTCTAAGAACACATGAATTCCTGTAGTCTTAGTTGGAAATGGGTACAGGGGAAAAAGGCTGTGCCTAAGGAAATATGGTTTTAGACATTACCTTATTTATGTGAATGAAGTGCTTAGTTACATCCTGCATTGTCTAACCATCATTTCAATGCCTATTTTTTTTTTTAATCTGAGTATTCTCCTACTGTTTTGTTTTAGATTCATTTGCCATGGGCTTGTCACTGGTGAGAAGTACGTTTTCAGAGTCAGAGCTGTTAACGCAGCTGGACTCAGTGAATTTTCACAGGAATCAGAGCCTATAGAAGTGCAAGCAGCCATTGGTAAGCTCCATTCAGTGCCAAATATGCTTTTTTACAGTAAAGATGGTTTTAGCAATTATTTCTAACTAATTATTTGGTTTTACAATGCTGTCCACAAATAATGATCTACTTGTGGATCATATGTAATGCCTCACAGCCAAACTTTCACAGTCACTGCGCTTTGGTAGGCTGTTCACCTTCACCATCCAGTCTTCTTCAGGTGTTTCTTGTGAACAACTGTAAGAGAGCACTGCCAAGTTCCCTTCACAGTTATCCTGGAAAATGGAATGCCATTCCGATTCCGTAATGTGGTATTTATCATCTCTAATACACACCATCCTATATAAAGGCAATTCTTAAGAAGAGCTCTGTTTCCATGCCTCTAGCTAATAATAAATGCTACAATGCTTTTTTTTGTAAGCCTTTTATAACTCTGTGTGTTCTGCCTTTGTGGATGAATTATTTCTGTTTGCCACTGCCTGAACTAATCTGTAAGATTAATGAGGTCATTGGACTAAGACAAATTGTGTGTCTGCAACACCCTCACTCTTGTTCATATCAAACTTGCATACCTCACAGCTTTCGAGCAGAAAGATGTGGCCCAAAGGCAATTTTTGTGATATTCTTATAAACACAGCCTCAAAGAGCTAATGCTAAAATAAATGTACCAAGTGAAGATTACTATTAGCATTCCATATTTCTTCTGCTTTGAAAAACAGAGTGTATTAAAAGAGCATTACTTGTGAGGAGGTTGAGAGGTATGCTATACAGTTCAAATGTTTGTGCATCCAAGCTTTGCATTCTGTCCATAAAAAAATGTGATTATTATATTTTGCCTGTATTGTTCATTGTGTGCATTTCTTAATTCTGTTGAGCAAGTGAAGAAAAAGCAATGCCTTCTAATTTAACATGTCTTTGCTGTTTTCTGGCAATTATAGGGGGAGGATTGCTTCATGGTGTGTGTCCTGAACTGAGTGGTAAAGCTGGTGGACTAACAGACTGCACTACCAGTTGGGAAGGCATGCATGAGTCCTCCCAGCCTATCTTTGACACAGATGCTTTGCTAAAATGCAACGCTAAATGTAATAGAGACACACTACCCAGTAGCTCTGACAAACTGGGAAACACAGGAGACAATTACATGAGAGAAATGGTTAAGGATGCTACCACATCTGCACCACAAAATGTTGCTGATAAGCAGGCAAGTAAGTCTCGACCCGGGGATCCTCTGACACTGGAAAAGGTGAAAGAGAAGAAAGATATAGGTGAGAGTTACTAAAATAATCGGATTCCACTGCTTTGGTCCATCGGACATATGTAATCTCTGCTCATCCACGTCACATGTGAACATTTTTTTCAATATGCATTTTCCATCAGTGCCATTAATTATATGCTCAGCTCTCCATTAAGATCATTATGCATGTATGCATGTAATGGTATCAGAGACCACTTCACATACATAGTGGCTATTGACAGTGAAACATTATCATCCATTTACTAATTAAATAGCTTGTTTGATTACATAGTAATGTATCCAAAATAATGTATGGTTTCTTAATCATTTCAGTAATTTGTTCTTGGATACCTACTCTCTGCGTTATGTATATGTAAAGGTAACAAAACCTGATATAGAAGTGTCACTAGAAGAAAAGGGGTGTAATTCTAAGGATGAGATTCATGATTTCTTTATTGTTAAAACATAATAAAAAGGCGGATTATACTGCATTTTTCTTTTAAAGTAAGTTCCAGTAACAGACATATTCCATATCTGATCAGTGGCTGTGGTCATGCTTCCTTCCATTAAGGTAAGATAATATGAAGGGTGCAATGATAATGTTTGAACAGTGTATCAATTTAAAAAATAATAATAATAATAAAGAAAGAATGAGCAGATAACCTGCATTCTGAGAAAAGAAGAATGTGGGCTTATAAAAAAAAGGAACTAAAACAAATATTGCATGTGTGAAAAGGAGTTTTCTTTCATCAAAAGAAAACAAATCATTGCATCACCAATTTTTACTTTTCATGTTAATTTTATTTCCTCATTCTTCACAATGTTAAAGTAAATCCTGATCACTTAAATGAGCGCTGCAATTGCAACACATTTTTTCACTATATATTGGCTTGTTTTTTGAAAGACAAATGATCTTGAAAATTAAATCCAATGTAGTTTGATTTTTCCCCCTCCTTTTTTTTTTCCATTTGGTGATGGAAGCTTCTATCCTGCGTTTCTTATTCCAGCAGAATCTTTCTTGACCACGCCGAGCTGTTTTCCTGATTAGGAAATGCAGGATGGGGCTACCTGGATACAATAACTGAATACCCATGTTACTAATGCAATACTGCTTCCTATTTATGTGTTATTCATGTTGAAACAGCTGCTCCATCTCCACCTTATGACATAACGGTACTTGAGAGTGTTCGTGACTCAATGGTACTGGGATGGAAACAACCTAAGGTCACCGGTGGAACTGAAATTACTGGCTACTATGTGAACTATCGTGAAGTAATTGGTGGAGTTCCTGGGAAATGGATGGAGGCCAACATCAAGCCCGTTAGTGAGAGGGCATACAGGGTAAGAAGTTAACCTTTGTTATTGCTTTTGGCAATTATGTAAACAGTATTTCCAAAACAGATCTCAAAGACATATTAGGAGAAAGATATTTTTCCTTTCTTTTTTTTTTTTCTAAGAATCTTTACTATACGTGGTAGACATTATTACATTATTATTTGAGACCTCAGAAGCCTTCTGGTTAGTACGTTGGGCATCATGGTGAGCAGCACAGATTTTGTAGAGCAGGGCCATGCTGTGTTGTTTGACTTGCTTTGTTGTTAGTGTTTATGTCTCAAAGTGATGAAAAGTACCTGTCCATATTTAGAGGATGCAGAGGAGCTGTGTATAGGTTCGTGCAATGTCTGGCCTTTTGCTGCCTTTCTGTAATAGATCCTCCTGCTAAACGCATTTGTCTTCCATTCACCTCTCTTTTCTACTGACATATTTGGTGAATTCAGTTAACTGTCTATACTACATTTTTTGTGGATTTGTCTTTCTGTTGTGGATTGCAACCATCCATCATCTGTGAATTCTTTCCTCCAGTTGTAGTTTACATTTTCATAAGTGAAGCCCTCACAACTAATGGCCTTGCCACCAGGCTTGCTGGACCTTGCTGCAGTGCGCACTGGTGCTGTAAGCAGGCCTGGGCCAGCCGGATCTTCTAATTTGTTCTTAACCCATTTTAGAGACACAGCGTAGCTGTAATGTTGTGGAGCAGCTATACAAAAGCAGTGCAAGGTCTGTGCTAAGTTTGTCACCGTGCTGCAAGAACAACTTTTGCCTCAAGCCAAGTTGCTGTGAATCATGAAACAGATTCATATATTTGTTGTTTAGCAATACCCTGTTTCCTCCCTGACTACTGAAGTGTCTATCCATAAGATAAGTGTTTTGCAATTTGTCCATGCTAAGAAAATTGCATGCTCTTCCATTGCTTAGAGGGAAAGCCAAGATAGTTGTCAATTTATATATGATTTTAATAATTTTTTCATTTTTTCAGGCATTTAAAAGCATGCTCTTATTTTGAATAATTGGCATTGTGACTTCCTCCTAAAGCTTTAATCCCAACTTAATAGATAAATTTTCTTGATTTCACAGATTCAAAACCTGAAGGAAAATATGGTGTACCAGTTCCAAGTTGCTGCTGCTAACCTGGCTGGGGTTGGGACACCTTCCCCACCCAGTAAATCCTTCAAATGTGAAGAATGGACCATTGCTGTACCAGGTAGGATCAGAGTGATGTGATTACTCCCAGCCACAAGGTTCTCTGAAGCCAAAATCCTACATTCTCAATGCCCTCAATTTTCAGGAATCAGTGGGCAATGAAGTTCATACCCACGCTTGTATCTCTCTTGCTGTGATTTATTATATTTATACAGATACATTAAACAACCCCCTTTTAACTGGTAACATTTTACAAGCACCTTGTGTTTTCTTTATCTTTCCTGCTTGACTTCTGTACTGTGCCTATCATCCCAGCTGAGCTTCCCAGTTTAAATTGCAGGCATAAATGCCTGTCTAAGGTACACAGAAGGGAAGAATGAGGCCCTATAACTCTTGTCTAAACATATCACTGAAGGCCTTTTAACACTCATAGGAATAAATGAAAACAAACTCCATTGCCTTCAGTGGACTTTAGAACAGACCTTGAAGCAGCATATTAGCTTAATAATTAACTCATCTCCCTGACGTTGGAGATTATTTGTCATTTTTGTTTGTTAATGAATATTTGATCAAGATACCAAATCTCGAAAAATGGGATTGTTTGTTGGCTAGTCTTTTTAACAACTATGGGTTGTATTTATATCTGTTCTAGATGTGATACAATAGAACTGCACCTGTTATACCAGCTCTGAGTATAGAATGTGGTGCTTGGTTTGGGTTTTTGAAGTCTTATGCATTAACCCCTTTGAGCTTTATTTAGTAACCAAAACTGTAACTTTTATTCTTGCCTTTCAGGGCCACCTCATGATCTTGAATGCAGAGAAATTAGGAAAGATTCCTTGGTTTTACTGTGGAAGGAACCCGTTTATACTGGTCGTAGTCCTATAGCTGGTTATTACGTTGATCTAAAGGAAACTGAAGCAACAGAGGAACACTGGAGAAGTGTCAATGAGAAGCCACTTCAAAAGAGATATTTGAAGGTACAACAATTTAAGATTCAAACACCGCATAACCCCAAAGAAGTCAATATTACACATACCACTGCATTTTGATCAAATTTCCATATAAACACTTAGTAGGTTATGTTGCGCTTAGAACAGACCCATGTAATGCTAGTACAGTCAGACAACACTGTAACTTAGAAGAGAATCTGGAAAAACAAACCTAAAAATAAAAGCAAGCAATACTAAAACCAAATATTGTTCCTATAACGTGGGAGACAATCCCTAGCTTTTAATAGCCCAAAGTGGAACAGAGGCATCACAATACAATACAAAAAACCAAAACAACAGCAACAAAAATGCTGTGACAAGGTGGCAGATGAATCTTTCTAACATATAGTACCTTTTATTCACATTTCACTACAAGTTAAACCATTTTTTGCATTATTGTGATAAATCATTTTTAGAATGACTTTTCAAGAAAGGATTGGCTGAAGTAGGTTTGCTATTTTTATGCTTTTCAGATAATTTTAAAGATGTTCACTTTAAGGTCTTATCCTTTCATACATTTTAAAGGAATACCTGCAAGTATTTACATTCAGTATGATTGCTCAAATCATCACTATTAAATAAAGAATGTCCTGTTTACAAATTGGGGTGCCAATCACTTTTATCCCAAGAACTTTATTTTTAAACACCAGAATTGACGTGTAGTAAAAGGCTGTACTGTTTCAGAGGTCAGCAGGCATAAATTAAAAACATCCTGTTCCGTTGATAATATTCCTTTTCAAAGAAATGAATAACAGTTATGACACTGTCTAAATGTTAACTATGCATACAAGGAAGGAACAAACCAAAGAAATTAGTCATGCCGCTCTAGAATTGAAACAAAAAGAAAAAATATGAGGAAGAAATATTTTTAAATTAGAAAGGGAGGAAAACAAAAGAGAAAGAAAACGTAATTGTCAGGTACCCAAACTGGTATTGTAAGAAGTGAGAAGCTAGTATCAGCGTCGTGTAGCAAATCATGCTCCTATGTTTGCTTCCTCCAGATAGGTGGCCTCAAGGAAGGTGTGAGCTACGTGTTCCGTGTGCGGGCAACAAACCAAGCAGGTGTTGGGAAACCATCGGATGCCACTGATCCTGTTGTAGCTGAAACACGACCAGGTTCGTTAGAAATCCTTCCTCTTTTGCATCTTATTTAAGCAGGCTCCTGTTGGGGCTGTGTGTTTGTATACAGCCTGCATGCAAAGAATCTGACCCCTCTCAAGTCAGGCTTGTTTACTACACGGGAAAAGAGTTGAGAGTCGCATTATTTCCTTTTTCAGACATTTTTTAAGGTCAGATTGGTTTTTCTTACTATAAATACCTGTTCGGGAATATCAAGATACAATAAAGTTGTAAGATACACACACACACATACATACATACACACACATAAATACAGGACCTACTAAGGTCAGTACAACCAAAAAACTCTACAAATGTAGGTATTGCCCTTCCAATATTAGAAGAGTTGTTTATGCTATACATCTCTCTTCTTTAACTCATATAACATGCGTGAGGAAAGGGTAAAATAAAATGTTCTTTTCTCTTAACATTTGAATTAAAGCTTTTAAACAATTTAATGAAGTAATCGTGGAGATTGTCTTCAGCAGGAATTCAATTTGCAAGGTTTTATCATAAACATCCTTGAAATCTGGCTCCAGTGTGTCTATAATGTGCCAAGGAACATTAGAACTGCTGCAAGGGTGCAGAATATCCATATAGTTGCGCCTGGAACTTCAGAAAATCCCTCAACTTTGTATAGGTGCCATAGGTGAGCCATAGGTGAGCTGGATCAGTCACCAGACTTTTGCCATGAGAAACGGTTCCCTAACAGAAAACACAGCCTTGAGCATACGTTTCTCAGTACTTCCTGTCTTTGCCCTCTTTGCCTTTCTGTGGATGCAAAGTTTCCTATTGTTGGCTTTTTTTTGCCTTTTTTTTTTGGTCTATTAATTAGAGCTGAAATGGTAGATATAAAACTAAGAAAAACCTTCAAGCTCTAGAATAAAGCAATTTTACAACTATGTTAGGAACAGAGGGGCTTGTAAGACAGAAAAAAAAGAAATCTGAGATATCTTTTAAAAAAGTAGTGTAAACCTAGTATGAAGCAAAAAGATAGAGGACAATAACCCAGCCTAGAACCACCACTACACACTTCTCCCCAGACAACCTCCTTTTCACTGCCCACAGATCCCAGCAGGACTGATACTGCTTTCATAAACACCTGGTCTTCTCATAAACACCTGGGATAGCAAAAAACCTAAAAAGCCTTGAGTTAGGTCTCAAAGAGACTGTAATTCATGAAAGCCTGAAAAAGGAGGTGTCAAGCAGGATGTGTAAAAGAATTAGAAAACTTGTCCTAGGGCTGCTGGCTGGGGTGGCTGTTAGTGAGGTTGGAAAGACTAGAAAAAATGGAAGGAGTAGATGGTAAGATAGTGATTGGGAGAAGAGAGGCTAAGGACAGCGTAGGAAGAGGTTGGGTCAGCAGAGGGAGATATTAACTGTAGGTAGCTCTGAAATGAAGATAAGAGTATTTTGGGTACCTGAAAAGGGTGAGAGAGTCAGGCAGGATGGGGGTAGACCTGTGTGCCCCATGGACTGGTGGCTTACGAAACTGAGAGCTGAGAACTTTGTGAGGAACAAGTTAAGCAGTCTATGAACTCTATGTTTTTGTTTTTCCAAAAATAAAGTAGCCCTAATTGCAGATCTACAACCTACTGAGTCATTACTGGCGTTTCTACCACCTGCAAGTGGAGCAAGACCAGACTTGCAAGCCATTCTTGAAAACAGCTCACATCATAGAGCAGCAACCACCACTCATAAAACAAACATCAAATTCATACTGATACTAAGCTTTTGGGTTTATTATTCCATTTGTTTTGAGGGTCAATATTTGCCTGACAGACTTATGAGAGAAACTTGTATGATAGGAACTGTCAAGTGTACTGAATAGAGATTTTCCATGTAACTACAGTTCCAAGGAAATATGAATGTAAACATATTTGAGCTCAGCTCTGCAGATGCAAGACCCACCGCTTTACCCACGCATGTGATCCTTCTTATGATCAGATCATAGGATCCCAGCTAAGCCCTCACCTGAGGGGCTTCCTGTGTGCTTTTGTAAAAGGAACCTTTTGGCATGAGGCTCTTGCCCTTCTCTGTTAATACTCAGTACTTAACAGGCTTGTACTTATATAACTTGTACTTAAAGGGCTGTTTCAGCCCCAACAGTTTCTCCAAGCTGCACCCGTGAGTCTCGCCTGGCCTCTAGAAACAGCATCAGGAACCCACAAGGGAGAGCTTAAAGTTACAATTACCCATCCTTCCTGACAGGTTCTGCTATGAGCGCAGCTCTACGAGACCTAAAAAATTAATGTGATGGTTGTCTCAGCCTGATTGCTTTGTAACTTTAATTACACAAAAGTTATCCATCAGAATCACTTCAACTAATCCATAGTAACATCCAACTTGACAGAAAAGACTGTCAGCAGCATGTTTTGAAAATGTTAAGACCAAGTCTCAGACATGAATAAAACTGTCCCATTCAACATTTCTCGTCTGATTAACTGTGTTTAAAATGATGCCCATGACTCTTTTGTCAAACTGTCTGATTTATCTTAATGTTAACTCTTCCACTTCAATGTAACAAAGCACTCAGATAAATCAGAATAATTAGTATTTGAAAGGACATCTCGATATTTTTTTTCTTACAATACCTTAAGGAGAGGCACTGAATGACAGATTGACACCACCAGGCTTTATGGGGCAGGAAATACCAAGACTGGTGTTGCTGTGGCTGCCTCTTTGGTTTCACTTTTTAGGAAAGATAGAGTCCTCTATCCAGCACTTTAAAAAGATGATGTTTTTTTCTCCTACTCTTCCATAGAAATATTACAAGTAAAAGCCAGAATTACTCTTGGAGATAAATACAGTGTGTTGTTCTCATAACATGATTTCTTTAAAACAGATATAAAAGATGCTGCCCTTTGAATGGGTCTTCCGTCTGTAGTTCTTTGCATGTTTCATAAGCTGCCATCAAAGTATTCATTTATGAATGATGTACAGGATCTAAATACTAATGAAATGTCAAGTGATGAATTTCCATATAATAAATTACATCATAAAAATTTGGCAAATATGCTGCAGCCTAGTAAGATATCTATAGGCCTCAGGCTTCATTTCTCATACACTGTTGTTTAACATGTGCTTCAATACTGGGCCGGCTGGTAAATAATAGTACAAAAATATGAATATCAATCTTTCATTAAAGAGTTGTAGCAAGTTATAAAGAATAAAAACGCTGCACAAATACAGATTCTCAGTACAGGAGCTACTCACAGTGCTGAGAAGGACGTGTATAGTATTAGGATCAGGAGACACAGAAAGCTCCTTGTACTTTTGAGGCTCATTTGATGCTGAAAATAAAGCATTTCATTTCAATGTCAGGAAAAAGGCTTTTGTCTTTAAGACACCATACTTTGTGTAGGAAAGGGTATCATTAGCATTCTGGGCAGTCTAGGATTGTCTTAAACTAAATAATTTGAGTGCCCTATTCATGATGTAACATCCAACTCAAAGCCATTCAGAAAAGGAAGCTGGATGGTCTCCAACGCCTCCTAATGCACAGGCTCCAAGTGACATTCCCAGACGAGCTGTTGAAATGCAAGTTAACACCTTGGAAGACAAGGCTGCAGAATCGCCTGAATCCAAAATGAAGTTCTCCCAGCTGCATCAACATGCAAGGCACAGGCTGGAGATACCCTCAGAATTCTGGTCTGAGATTCACCCTCAGGGTGTTTCTAGGATAGACCTTATCCAGCTCAAGGACCATAGGTACTGGCAAAACAGGGTGGGCGACTCAGCGTCTAACTGCAAGTGCTCCCTCCCTTTTTGGACCCAGACTGCAGCAGGGCCAGATGCCAAGCTCAAACCAGCTTTCCCAAATCTCTGAAAATGTGCCTTATTTGCACAGTGAGTGCGGCTGGGACAACTCGATAGTTTCCTCTTGTTCCTTTTTCACCTCTCCAAACACCCACCTTTGCAGTTGGTATTCCCTTTAGAGTTCTTACATGACTAGAAGATGAGAATTTTTTGCTACAAAAAGAAAGCTCTAACTATCCATTACCATGGAAAATATTGCTTTCTTATTCTAAACATTTAGTGCAGTTAAACCTTTAGTGACTCACTTTTTTTTTTTTTTTACTCTTCAGTATTTTCCAAAGAAAATACCATCACACTCATGTGTGCTCAAATAGGTCAATTGATTTATGGTGTTCTTTAATTTCCTCCATATTTCTATGGATTACAATAAGAGTTTTACTCATGAATCAAAGATTAAGGTACTAATGTTTGCTGGCTGAGAAAAGGACATGGACCTGCTTAATCCAGTCTATGAATTATATGTATGTAAATTTGCTGGTTTCTCTAAACAAGTGGAATTGCCTTTTTTCTGATCTTTCAGGGACTAAAGAAGTGGTGGTTGATGTAGATGATAATGGAGTCATTTCCTTGAACTTTGAATGTGATCAGATGTCTCCAAACTCTAAGTTTGTTTGGTCCAAGAATTATGAACCAATTGAAGATGACTCTCGACTGGACATTGACACAAAAGGCGGAAAGTAAGAACCCTTGGTGGTAAAGTTAGTCTTGGTATTGCAAATTGTAGGCTGGTTACAGAAATTCATCCTTTAGGGTAAGAATTACATGTGTCTTTGATGTTGGTAGGTTGCTTCATGCACATGCTGTTCTCCAGCAAGTCCATCTGCAACCATTTAGAAATTGTAACTCACACGAAATGAGTCAGGGCAGAGCTTCACAGGGAGAGTATATGTGCTCTGTCATCTTGTAACCTGTTAACCAGGGCAGACTTATTATTATGAATCTCCAAAGGCTAAAATTGTCTGGCTGCTTGCAAAATGCTTTTATTGTGTAACACTCGCAATCTTCTGAGGTGCTGGAGTAAGCACTACTCTATTTTGAGCATGTCTTCATGTCCTAGATTTGGTAACTTTTATAATTCTCTGTAAATCTTATCTGTTTCTTCAGACTTTCATCAGAGAGAAATAAATGGCAAATACACGTGTTCAACCTACAGAGTAGCCATGTGCTCTGCCCCTTACAGAAACCATACAGAAAGTAACAGCTGACAACACTCTCCTAATATTCCATATGAAAATTATATCACACACTCATCACACTCATGAATGCAAACTCATCAAAGATGTGACAAAGTATTTTTAAAGGCCTGCTTGAGCTAACTTAAACTATCTAGCTCCAGTTTAGCTGAGAGTTTGTACGGCCTCTTGGGAAAGCTGTGCAGCTTGGGCCCGTCTCCGTCCTGCTTCCCCAGCAGAGGTAACCTTCACTCTCATGACGTCTTGGATGTTCTCAGTTCTCTCTTCACTCTCTTCTTCACTGACAGGATCCACACGGTCTAGATGTACAGGCTGTGTTGCCTCCACTTGTAGTGCAAATGGCAGTGTATCCTGCCGTATGCTCCTCGGCACCCCATACTTTTCTGTTCAAAGCAAAGAACACAGGAATATTTTTATCTAGGGCTAGAGACATAAAGGAGGTTAGTTCAGACTGGTCTCATTGTCTTTTGATCAAAATGTTTCTTTTTGAAGGTCAAAAGCTATCTTTAAGGATCTGGGAGAAGATGACTTGGGAATTTACTCTTGTGTCGTTACAGACACTGATGGAGTTTCATCAAGCTACACGATTGATGAAGAAGGTAAAAATATATTTCTGTTAAACATGCTTATTTTTGTTTTCATATCTGGTTTTCCTGCTGTAGTTTCAGTCTTATATTCATATTAATTATTTTACAATATTTCTAAAAACTATTTTATGTGTTTTTACAGAAATGAAACGTCTTCTTGCTCTGAGCCATGAACATAAATTCCCAAGTAAGTGAATTGAACATATCTGTAGAGGAGAGGTTTGCGTGCATTGGGGTGTGTATCAAAAAACTCCTGTCAGCATCAGGTAGAGAAGTTTCTACTGCAATTTCAAACTAAGCGTGTTTTGAATTGCAAATCTAAGATTCCTCTTTTTTTTTCCTTTTTTTTCTTTCATTACATTTGTGTATTATTGATGTTCTTTCTGCTCTGTGGCATGTTACTGTCTAGGTATAGATAATGTCTATATATTAGAAGGAAAATAAATATCCTCTTGTGTTTGTTTCTTCCGCAGAACAGGTTTTCATTCCTACTCAGAATACCTAAGCTATTTTGAGAAGGTGTAAATTTCTGCCCCTCTATCTTTACACTAACTGATGTTGACATAACTTCAAGAAAAACAAAGCAAACACTTGTAGTAAACTCAGCGGTGAAGATCTATATATGCAGCCATTTTCCTTTTGAAATTAATTCCCTCCCTCTTTTCTGTAACATTTGACAATCGAAATATCTTTCTTGCTGAGATGGCAATTTCCTTAAGTCCACAGAACTCCTACACTTTTATATTGTGGTAGTGCAACTTTCATATTTTCAGCAGCATGTATGATTGAAGTAATAATAAATGGAATAGTTGAATGAATCCTGTTATATACAGCTAGATGAGGTCTAAATCTTATCTTTTCCTACTATATCTTTTTTTTTTTTGTCATTCCCTACACTAAAATTTTTGCTTACGTTTTAATATCTTCAGTTTTGTGCATGCTTTGCTGGAACCTCTGCCAGTTCAGCCCACATTGCACCTCTCCAGTCCAGTTAAAGCTTGGCCTAAGAAGTTGCCTGTCATTTTGTATCATCTCTCTTTCGTCATTTCCTTCTGCAGCTTTTCCGTATCAGCTCTATTCTTCTAAACATATTGTATGACCTTCCGACAGCTTAATGACAGCCAAAGCGTCACCTTGCTTACTCCTGCTCCTCCCAGTCTTTTCCTTCTAATTATGTCTTTAAACTGAAAGTTACTCATCATAAAACCTTCTTGTTGCCTCACGTGCTTACTTGCCCTGACCCTTCTCTACTGAGTGCTCTTCCATACTCTGTATCCATAGCTAATGCCACAACCCAAGTTCCTCTGAACACAAATTGTGCCTTTTTTTTACACAGTAGGTGCATTTCTAGGTGCACCTTGAGTAGTCAGGAGACACAGGCAAAAATGGAAATTCTTGGAAAATTTATCAAAACATTTAAAGGAGAAAACTGTCTTACTTGTTTTGAACCTTCCAGGCACTGTGGACAGTACAAAACGAATCACTTGCGAACAGAGGTTGGAATATGTCCTATGCCTATGAGGCTGGAAAAATCATGAGGTCCTGTCAATTGATATGGATTTAGTCATATCTCTGGATAATCTGTTTGAGCATTACCAAAATGCTCTGCCAACAAAAAAAAAAGAAAAATTAGTCATAGGCATGTCTGATTAAACAGAAGCACTTGCATGTATGTTTGTTTGTATATCTGATCTGCTTTTAATTGTAGCTTAGGCTTAAAAACACCTGCAGCTGGCACCTTCCCTGGAAAATAGGTTGCCTGAATAATCCAGTCTTAGAGAATTCAACCACATGTGAGGGCAACAATGTATTAGTATTAGATTAAAGATAAATTGTTCCAGATCTTCGATTTGGTAGCTGCCTGAGGGCATTCTGCCAAGTGCATGTGGTAATTTGTGATGTTCTACCAATACAAATAGCAGCTGTAACCCTGTAAGCATGATGGCTGGAAAATCCTTGAGGTAGCTGTCAATTGGAGCTTAAGGAAATAGAAATACTTTAAAATGAGACTTTTGCTTGCAGAGTACTGTTTGCTCAGATTAGTCTGATTCCTTTGGGCTGAGGGGGTGGTGAATGATCTTTCCCCAAAGTGAATTCTTTCAGCTCTTTTGTAACAGTTGCTGAGACACTTTCCCCCTCTCCATTTTAGACTAAGATATGCACAGTTGATTACAGACAAATCAAGTGATGAGTTTAAAATTGCCGTGGAGCTGACAGCCAGACAAGAGCAGTGCAGCCTAATACATATCCACACCCCCTTCCTGTTGCTTCAGCTGGCTTGCGTGGCGTTACAGTCACTTGGTTTCAAGGAATTATGCAAGCTCTCAAATGCCTTTTGTTTCTCATAAGCAAAGGGATGCAGTAGGCAAGGAAGCTTCGTGTGTACCTTTTGCAGGGCTGTGGCACACTCATAATGTGGCTGCTCTTCGCCCTGCTCCGTTTTGGTAACTGTATCCCTCCAGACTCCCTTTTAGCCATTTTGCTCTGTCTGGTTATGCTGTGTCTTTTTCATGTCTTTTTCTGTTTTTCATCTGGGAGGAGGAGGAGGTTTGCATCTGTCACCAGGCTGCATAATCTGGCATTTCACAATGTGTTTGTGTACCCCCGCTCAATAGCACGATGGTGCTGCCTTGCAATACAGGCTTTACGCTGCTGAGAAAGTAGAGATTTCAGCATCCTGAATCCTGAGAGTCTGATTTTGCTGAAAATTTGAGCATCCACTAGAAAAGCCAGAAGTGATGGAAACCAATAAAATGATCAATATGCACCCAAATCAGAGTCTAAATGCCCATATTTCAGGTTGTTGATTAAACACTCTTTACAAAAAGTTGAGGTGAAAGCTAGGTTAGCACTTTTACTGACAAAACAAGGAATAATGAAAAAAATACCTATAATTTGCTATGGTATAAAACCATTTATTGTTTCTTGCTTACTTAAGAAATTGGTCTATATGCCATGGATTTCTGTATTTGTTTGTAAACAAATGTATGCGTGAGATTTATGGTGTATAGCAATACTAAATGAAGTCTGGAGATAAAAGTTTCACCCACAGAAGATCAGAGTGTTTAGAAAAGTCCCCCAACCTGCAGGACTTTCTGATTAGACTTTGTGTTTGCTTGTTTGCCAACGTCTGTGTGGTTTCTTTGTTTCTCTGTTGGGTCATTTCACTCTCTTAGAGTTACATTATTAAGCAGCTCATTAAGTGTGGGTCTGTGCCATATGGACCCATATTGTGCTACAGAGCTACGTTCAGGTTGCCTTTGAAACAGATTTAGCCGTGTATTAGAAAGGAGGGACACAAAGTATAACTCAAATCTTGAACATTTCGAGTCTGTGCAGGCCTAGTGATTGAAGCATCAACAATTAAATCTCATCTGTCATCAAATTTATTTGTGTATGAAAGGACATTTTGTATATGAAGAGCTATCATAAACTCGTTACACTGCATACATCTGAGCATGAAGGGAAAAAAAGTGGCTTTCTGGTTACAGACGAA
The DNA here is from genome assembly GCA_013389825.1 of Crypturellus undulatus. Taxonomy (NCBI): domain Eukaryota; kingdom Metazoa; phylum Chordata; class Aves; order Tinamiformes; family Tinamidae; genus Crypturellus; species Crypturellus undulatus. The sequence continues at coordinate 124,116 of VWPW01001153.1, read as the reverse complement.
AATTGCTGTTGGGACACGGACCAAGTCCATGCTTCATTCCTTTCTCTCTTCTGTGTAGCTATCCCGCTTGCATCTGAGCTGGCAGTGGAAATTTTGGAAAAAGGAGAAGTGAGATTCTGGTTGCAAGCTGAAAAACTGTCAGGCAATGCAAAGGCCAACTTTGTATTTAACGATAAGGAGATTTTTAATGGAGAGGTAAGCCTTTTCATTCCCTACAGTTGTCTGCCCCTTTCTGAACAATGAGTATTAATGTGGCTGTCTTTAATGCACTTTCAACTAGTGCTGCATCCAAAGGCATTTTCATAAGAACTATTGTATGCCACTGGAAGCATCACTGGAAAGATTTTGTCTGTGGCTCTGAGCTACAGCCAAATTCTACTGCTTGCAGTTTACAAAGTGGAATTAAATGTCTTCCTGTCATCTCTGGGAGTACCACATTTTCTGTAAACAAGCAGGGAGCGTAGGAGTTCCTGTAATAATGTAGTCCCGGGTAAGTAACTGCTGTGGTCTTTGAGGAGTCTCCTTCATCTACGGCCCTGGTGGACTTTTGTGCTTGGATCTCACATCTCTGTGTTGTTGGAGGAATTCATTTTATGAAGAGAAAGCTTGCAGGGGCAGAACTTTCTAGCAGCAGAACTTGTTATTCCCAGAGACGCGCCGAGACATGCTTTGGTGCTCTATCCACGTCTTTTTACTGATCACGCTATGTAATTCTACACTGAAGTTTATAAAAATACCATCATCTCAAAGATAGTATTATTTTGAAGATAAAAAAATCTAAACCTTTCTAGAGAAAAAGAACATGATATTCAGCATGCAACAGGAAATGACACATACTTAGAGCATTAGCAAACAGACTTCCATCACTAACAGATTTCATATTTCCTTGGTCACATATTCAGACCTGGTGATAGAGAAGAATCTTAATAAAGAAAACAAAGAATTTCACTTAAAGATGGCATATAATGTTTGCAAAATATTTTCTAGTTCTGATATTTATCAGTTGTTGCTTTTCTTTCTGTTCCTGAAGAAATACAAAATGAAGGTGGACCAGAAGACAGGCCTTGTTGAAATGGTTATGGATAAACTTGAAGACAAGGATGAAGGGACTTACACTTTCCAGCTTCAAGATGGAAAAGCAACCAACCAGTCCAGCCTTGTCCTCATTGGTGATGGTAAGCTAATCTAGGCTTTTGTTTTGATTGTAGTAGGTTGGAAAAAAAAAAAGAAAAAAAAAAAGGAGGATGCCTCAGTCATCCTCTTCACTTTCCAGTATTTTCTTTATTCTATGCTAATAACAGTTCCAGTGGTTTGGTCATGTTATGTTGCTTGCGTGTCTCATATAAGACACTGTGTGTGTGGGAACTGCTATTTGTAAAGTGTCTGAACAAAGGGGAATTGTTTTGGAAATGCAGAATATTGCAGCCTGTCATGGTTTTGCTTTTCTACAGCTGCAATTAAAATTTCCCAGAATAATGAGCTGTTGTAAATGCCTGTTCATGTCAGCTAGCAATATATACCTGCACGTCTTCGAATTTCGGCTGCTTGCTGATGTTGTGGTCTTGCTTGTTTTTCCTTCCTGCTGCGAGCGAGAAGTAGCTGCATGATTGCAGATAACACTTGACATGGCACATGTTAAGCTCCTGATGACTGTAAGCAGCTAGGGTAGTTGAGCTGGCTGCTATCAAGTTCTGATACTTTGAAATGTTTGAAATTAACTTTCTGAGTGAAAACTTGACCCTACTGCAGAATTCTCAAGGGGGAAGGGCTTTGCCTAACTGTTATAACAGGAGTCAGTGCTGTACAAATGACACATTTCATATAGCCTTAATTTTTTTCCTGTTTTTAATCCCCAGTGTTCAAGAAGCTGCAGGATGAAGCAAATTTCCAGAAAAAGGAGTGGCAAAGGAAACAAGGTGATGATATGAATATTTATAAGAATCACATATATGTTTTTTTGTTAAACATACTAGTATGTCTATTTATATTAATTTGAAATAGGTATTCTTATTCTGTCTATGTTGTTCCTTACCTTCTGAAGGAGAAATAGGAAAAATTTGAACACGTTAAAATATAAAAGTATTCTTGGCAGAAAAACACATTAGCCTTTGCTTTTGTATTGTGAATACTACTGATTTTAAATAAATATATCTCTAATTTTAAATAGGTCCTCATTTTGTGGAATACCTGGGATGGGAAGTTACCGATGATTGCAATGTGCTCCTGAAATGTAAGGTAAGAGGCATGGAAGGCATTAGAAGCACAAAGTTCAAAGAAATACTTTGAACTGCCACTGCGTAGATGGGGAGGGAGAGACCTAAAGATATACCCTTTGCCTTTGTCTTTGCAATTACATATTGAATAATGAAAGAGCCCATGGAAACAGAAAGGCTAATCATCCTGGAGTGATTGCAGATCATCAGAGACTTAGGGCTGCATATCTTTAAAACAAAAAATATAGTTCAAAAATAGACAAAGAGGACAGGGGTGAAATCAAAATGATTCAAACTACAGCATATCTGATAACGATTGCCTGTATAATCAGTAAGCTCTGTTTTCTTTGCAGAAAACACAGTATCTCAACAAACAGCAATACCTTGGTTATTCTGTATAGGATAGAAAGAGGACAAAGGCAAAAGGGAAAGTTCTTCAGGGCAGGGGATTTTTTATTATTTGGTCAGTGCTGCTGTTAGTTCAAGCTTCAGCTCTGTCAGACATCCATCCACATTTCTATCTATCCATCCATCCGTCCATCCATCCACCCATCCATGTAGGAATCTGGATAGAAATAGATTCTTTATGAATCCCGGGATATTCTCCTCTTCTTCCTGTTCGTGTATGTAGAAATCCTTTGGGCAGGATTCAGCAGTAATCTGGAATCCTTGAGGCAGTTCACAGTTCTTTCCTCTCTCTTTTTGTTCCTTCAGTTTTTCTTCTCCCTCATTTTACTAGTAAGGCCTGTAACAACGCCCTTATAACTCACAGCACTCAAGCTGTAAAGCTTGCTTTTCTTTAGGATTTAAATAGTCTAATCTATGCAGTGCCAAGTTCATTTGAACAAATGAATAGAATAATTATGGTGTGGTCTTCACTCATTTTAGGTGGCTAATATTAAGAAGGAAACACACATTGTATGGTACAAAGACGACAGGGAGATAATGGTAGATGAAGAACATGACTTTAAGGATGGTGTATGTACTCTGCTGATATCAGAGGTGAGTGACTGTCTTTGCTAGCCCTAAACATCAATGTTAATGTTATGAATTTGGATGAAAGATACAATCTAATCTGATATTTCAGCAGAACAATCAAAATAGGAAGTGAGCTTTAAAAATGGAAAAGCTCAAGAGGTGCCTGTATTTTAGCTAAAGAAAATTTCTATCTTTAACTGTGCTAATTCAGGTTATCAGGAAATGATGACAAAAGAGATAATAAGCTTGTCGCTTCCTTCCCAGGTCAGTTTAGCAACAAAATGCGCCTACATTTGTGTTACATGAGCTGCATTAGGAAAGTGTTTGTCACTCGCAGACTTTAGAAGGACCAGGCTCTGCAGCCAGCCCAGGCACTAACCCGAGAGACTGCGGTTCATCCCCCGGGCTGGCTGCAGATGCTGGGCATCACCCTCATTCACCTCTTAATCCCTCGCGTCTCAATTCCTCCGGCTGCGAGAAGGTCCGGGGCACCACAGGGCTGGCTCCCCTGGGGCCTGTGCGGGGCTGACGTTGGGTGCCCATCCCCGGGGCATCGGGCACCTCTGCAGCACGGGCCAAGGCAGGGTGGGTGTCTGTGACTCGGAGCTCAGCCCAGGCCCAGCCGAAAGCAGCTCCCCACGGATCTCAGTTCAGGGCCCTTCCAAGAAAGCTGGTACCTTGTGAGAAAAAGGACATAATTCAGAGGCTTTTAAATCCTCATGAGAGAAAACACAGATGTATCCACAATGAAAACCAGATTTCTACAGCAACTGATTACTAACTTTACTGCTGCTATATTTTAGTTTTCTAAGAAAGATGCTGGAATCTACGAGGTCATATTGAAGGATGACAGAGGGAAGGACTCCAGTGAGCTGAAGCTCATGAATGCAGGTGATTCTGCATGTTGTAGGCCAGAGCGGTTTACAGGGTGAATACTTGCCTGCAAATGAGTTTTTTGGTAATATAGTCAAACGCATGTGTCATTTACATGTGGTTTTATTCCTCCTGTGTATAAGATTGTCTCGTTAGAAAACCGATTTTTTTCTGGGCAAACAACATTTGAAAACAGATTAGTGCATTTGGATTATGTGCAATTTGGGGAGAATATTATGACTAAAGCTAAGCAAAATAACACTTTTCACCAGAGGCACATCAGTCATAGATGTCTACAAATACAGAAGGAAATTACAGAACCAGATAATTTTAAAAGCTTTCACATGTTTATTATGTTTAGCCATTCCTTAGTTTAGGAGCATTGTCACTCATTGGACTCACTATATGTTTAGAATTTCAATCCTACTTGTTCTGCCAAGCAAATGGGGAAAAATTCATATCCGTTACAATGTACAAGGATGGGTTAACACTCCAAGTGAATGTTGTAATTTACAGGGAAAAAAAAAAAAAAAGAGAATGTAGCTGTAGCTCAGTTCAGCTGCAGCAGTAGTCGTCAAGGGTGTGATTAAATTAAGTCAGGAAATCATGGAATAACAGTCTATATTTCTGCACTACTGAGAAAGCTAGTATGCTCCTCAAGGTAACTATGATTTCTCTTTGGAACCTGCTAGGGAGAATATTTCAGAGCCAGTACTTGTGCTTTTACGGACTGTTTGAGCTGCAGGCACAGACTCTTAGAGTATGGGTTTTATTTCCACAGCTTTTGCGGATCTGATGAATGAAGTCTGCAGAAGGATCGGTAAGCGTTTAATTCTCTTTTCAGATGAATGACTCATTTTGGCACTCCATGAATGGCTGCCTAAAAACATATGCTCTTCTTTCAGCTTTATCTGCCACTGACCTGAAAATCCAGAGCACAGCTGAGGGCATTAGGCTGTACTCCTTTGTTAATTACTATGTGGAAGACCTGAGGGTCGGCTGGGTGCACAAGTAAGTATATGTAAGGGCTTTGCAAAAGTCTCAGTGTTCCTTGATTTTATAAATCAAACAAAACTTGGATACGTGAGAGCTGTTGGGCCCGGTTTTCCCTTCATTTTCTCTCCTGTAAGTGCTGTTGAGTGAATCACTCCAGTATGAAACTGGAGCAAGGCACAGAGGTCTCGGCGGGGCAGGGCCACCATGTCACCTCCATCATGAGTGACAGTCCCGTGCTGGGGGTTGCTGTTGCTGTGTCGCTTCCCCATCCCAGATAGAGGCTGCGTCTTTCCCTGTGTCCCTTTTGAGGAGTAACCATGGGTAAAAGCTGTGGAACTGACAGGCTTTGGAAAAAGGATGGCATTTGTGGTTCCGAGATGTCTGGCCTCAGGTCTGCTTGTCTAGAAGCCCCAATTCCCAGAAGTGGGGACAAAGGGGCACTTCTTTAGTGCACGGGTCCATGTTTAAGAGACAAAGCAAAGCTCCAGCATATGCCTGGGGCAGTAAAACCCAGACAACCCCTCCTGTGCGAGCTCATAACCCGACCATGACAGACAGAAGAATTGAGAATTTTTTACAAGAATTTGAATTCCCAGCTGCCCTTAAAATTAGTGGGAGTTGCACATCCAAATCCATTAGACAGCTTTGAATTCCCAGCCAGGGTAAGCCTGCACTGGAAACCTGGAGATGCAAATGATTTAGATTAAATCAATTATTAATATTATAGGTATTTCACTTTACTTCCTGCGGACATAGTAGTAGTCAGTTGTTGGGATGGAATCTGAATCACTGTTCTTTCAACAAAACTCTATGCAAACGGGGCAGAGAACACCCAGGATGTGGTGTTGCATCCTGGCTGCGATTACAGGAGCTGATGCTAAGCAGCAGCAAAGCTGTCTGAGACATGAGAACAGTGCAGTGAGGTTTTCCTGCTGCTTGGTGTTATAAACGGACATTATAAATCCTCTGAGCCAGTTGGTTTGCCAGGACGCTCCGTTGCAGATAGCCAGCAAGCAGCGCTGGCGGCCGGGGAGCCTCCGCTCCAGCAGCGCCGAGCGCTTTGTAATCCGCGGGAGCGCCTCTCGTTCCTGTCTCAGCTCCGCTTCTTGGAGCTTCTCGAAAGTTCCTCATTTCGTTATACCTCCTTCCTGCGCACATCCTTCCTTGCTGGAGGGCCTTCCAAGCCCTCTGGTGGTCTTTTTGGTTGAAGGCTCCTCTTCTTCCTTGGTGAACGTTTCACCTTTCAGCTAGCAAGCACGTGCCCTTCGAACTGCCTTTTTCCAACCCGTTTGCAACCGGTTTGTTGCAGAACGTGTACTCTCTGTTACTATTTTGACAGTTATTTTTTGCAACATTCTGTCCTTTTCTGTTCACGGATTACATTCTTGCTCACCACCCTTGGCATCCATTTTGGCCTGGTATTGCCAGGAGTCCGAAGCACTTTACAACTGGAAGTGAATATGAAGTGGTCTGGATTGCTTCTCTGTCTTCCTTTTCTGTCTCCTCCCCCTCTCTCTCTTTTTTCTTCTGTTTCATTTTTAGAAACTATTTTTGTCTTGGAACACACTGAATTAATCTAGTAGAATAGTTCTTTGATACTCTAGTACACTCAAAATAATCAGTTTGGGGATACATTTTTTGGTAAATATCTTTCTCTTCATCCAGGACAGATAATTGCTTAGCTAGGAAGCTGGAAAACCTTTATTTATTTATTTGTGAAGGAATATCTTCTTTCACAGGCTGATGTCAAAATATGTTTATCGGTAAAGACTAAAGCATGGCAGAGCATCAAAAGATACTTTAACTGGGCAATCAATATTAGTAGCAAAAGTAGTTTTGCTGTAGGTACACCCATATAAACATAGTCATGTTCTCCCTGAGCAGAAATAAACCTGTGCTAAGAAGAGAAAGTGAACATCTGAATGTGCATAGATTACCCTTTGGACATCTAGGACTTAAATTTATATAACTTTTATGACTCAGACAAGGGGCTAAGATGCACTATCTTTCTGCAAACTTTGAGGAGAGCTAGAACTTGAAGGGAAAACTCTGTCCTATTAATTCTGCCATTCGGATCTCAAGAATTTGCCTTCAATATTTTCAAAATGTGGTGTCATACCATGGCAGCTTGGAAATCACTTACTAACAGCAGATGTACTCACTGAGTCAACAAGAACAAATTGCATTTATACTCTTGTAAAATGAAGGGATAACATTGTTTCATATTTTTCAGCGATACCCAGCTTAGATTTACAGACCGGGTGAAGACTGGTGTCACTGGGGAACAGATCTGGTTGCAGATCAACGAGCCAACTCCACAGGACAAAGGCAAATATACCATGGAGCTCTTTGATGGTAAAACAGCACACAAAAAGACAGTGGATCTTTCTGGACAAGGTAGGCCACTCAGTCTATTAATACCATTTGTATGTGAACACTGCACTGTGGCAGGATAGGAGTGTCCATCGCAGGATCTTGCTGCAGACCTGTTACCTGTTGGGTTGTAGGGTATCTACGCACACCTTGCAATTCAGCAGCCTGGCAGTGTTTGTGGGGGAAAAGCATAGATCATTTGCCCCAACATCTGCTCTTGGGGCATAATTTACCAACCAAGTATCAGTATTGCAGTGCTGGCCAGTGAGATGTCAGCTCAGTTTCTGGGATATCTTACAAAACCCCTTGCATTTCTGACATTGACTGGCAATATTAAATACAAGTGTCACCAGAGGTCACTGAATGACCTCTGTATGTCACCCTTCCAAGTAGCATTTGGAGGAGGACGTGAGGGGTAGGTTTGTTCTGGTCCTTTCCCCCTGCACCGTACCGCTTTGATGGATAGAATAAGGCTTCTTATTCTTCAGAGATGTCAAGACTGGTCCCTTTCATCAATATAATGAAGCAATGTTAGGGGAACTGCTAAAATTATTCAGAGTGATTTTTTGGAAGCTTTTCCTCCGAGAGAGTGCTCAGATCCTAGGGAACAGATGAGCTGCTTCTGAACTGCTGGCTTTCCAGCCACAGCAGTTGCCATCCCGAAAGCTTTGCGCTGGGTCTGCAAGCTCTGTGTGGGGATTATAAAGCAAGAGGATTGCTTTATAATCAGCTCCGTCCTGCTCCTTCTGTACGCTGTCCCCACTTTTCAAGAAAAGACATTCCTTCTTCCCTTTTGAAGGGGGGAAGGTTGGCAGTTTAGACAGAATTTGTGAAAGTCAGAACAGTTTGCAATACCAAATGGGTTTGCTTATGGCCCGCCATCAGTGTGAGGCTTCAGAGCAGATGTGAAAAATACTTGGATAAAATAAATCTCTTGTATCCTGTAATCTGTATCAATGTGGTACATTGTGGTTTTTTCCAAGTGTTGTGGGGTACTTTCATCCTATTGGTCTTCTATCTCTTTATGTTACAGCCTGACTTTTAGAAGAAAAAAAAAATGTGTTTATGTGTGCATATATATATAACTCTCATGTACAATACTGCCTTTATTAGTTAAGTTGTTCAGCATTTTAAGGCTTATACCATATCAATATATTAATGTTTCTTTAATGTGTCTACAGTTTAAGTTTGTCTGCATTTTAAATTTAAATTTGTAATGACTCTTCTGTGAACCTACCTTTAAAATGAACTTTTCTCTTTACACAGCATTTGATGAAGCCTTTGCTGAATTCCAGAGGTTAAAGTAAGTACTGTGCCATCTATACACAGCAATGACATCCATAACATAAAAACTATATGTTTGTTTTGTGTTAGAGCTAAAAATATGCTGTGAAACAAATACTAGTTCTGCCTTTAGTTTTTCATTTAAATTCTTTGATATAATACTTATATAACACCTTGGTAATAAAGGAAAAAGTATTGTCAATAGATGAGATTTTCTTTAGTTGAATAAAAGCAATTAAAAAGAAAAGATTTTTTTTCAGTTACTCTAAGTAAACCTCTAATGAAACCTCTTTTTGTTTCTTTCGACTCCAGGCAAGCTGCAATTGCAGAAAAAAGTAAGTGAGCCTTCTTTGACAATAGCTATAATAAATACCTATAAAGATTTTCTTCATGTTCCAAAGATTGCATTTTGGGAGAGAGAGCATGTATACATGTGTATATGCACGGGCACATCCTCAGTCAGGTTTGTTTTTACACCAAGGAGAAGCAAGGAGGGTAACCTTTCAATGACATTAATTATGGGCTATGTTGATTTTTGGTAGAGTGAGTTCCTGCTCCCATTACCAGTTAGTGTCTCTAAAAGTTATTATTGCTGAGATGTCTCATGCATGAACTCTGCACAAAAGGTGACACAAAAGTCACCTTGTTTTGAAAGCTCGAGGAAGTTGTTCAGATAGTTTTGAACCATCTAAAGTGTTAAATGTCTCTGTACCATACACAGAAGTGCTGTGGATAAGAAACCCACACTAGCTTTTGTATGGTGAAAACAGATATTCGGATCTCTCAGTCCTTCTGCATTTAGAATATCCATCCAAATATCCATTAATTAATAATTTCATCATTAGAAACCATATTAAATTATTAAGCTCTATTTTTCTATTTGCACCAAAAATACAAGGAAAAAGTAACACCTCAAAAACACCACTGCAGATTTCTTTCAGACCTCTATAGAAATGTGGACAGAATGAGTAGAGATCTGAGCGATTTCCTCACTGCACATGCACTCTAATAGACGGGTGTTGGGAGTGTGGAAGAATCCCTGCTAGTCCTAGCTGAGACCACATGAAGGGATCAGCAGCCCTAGCCTAAGCCACTCATTTCTGACTCCGAACCGTTCATATGGGCTGGCACGTTACTTGATGTAATATAGCTTTTTTTTGCATTCATCAGGTTAGTCACTCCAGACCACGTATTTTACAGAAAGAGGAATTAGCAGCAGTGATGAAGGGAGCACTCTGTGTACTCATTTCCTTCCTCTGCCGAGCTTCAAGACTTAAAACTAATAAAATCCATACCCCAGAATGAGTGCATCAAAGGCTGCATGTACTCAGCTTGCTTTTATTTCTGTAAGATTGCTACAGGACTTTGAAATTAAAGCTGGAGACCAGATTTTGATCTCATTTACACCCAAATACATCCAAACAAAGAGGTTGAATCTCACTGCTGTCACCAACATTGGAACCTGTCCTTGCATTTAGATCAAAGCCTAATTTCCACTGTTGCTCATTTCTTTATGTAAGCACAGAGTTTTTAGGTTATGACATGGAAAATTTGGAGCATCAGATACCCAGAATTCAGATATTTTTGCGCATTCAGAAATAATACTGAGTTCACTGGCAGCAAAATCTGCAAGACGCAGACGTGTATTTTAATTTTGTTCATAAGTGACCGACAGCCAGACATTAACCTTTTTTTTTCTGTGAATTTAATCTCATTGTAAGTCCAAATGGTGTGCTAAGAATGCTGAATAATTCTGTCCATGCGCATATACTTAGAGACAAGTTGTACATAAATAGGATAAAAGGAGAAAACTAGGGAGGAAACAAAATCTGGGACAGAATTGATTTTGAAACATTAAAGAAAATTATGCTCATGTTTTTTTCAGATCGTGCACGGGTACTTGGAGGGTTGCCCGATGTCGTCACCATCCAGGAAGGCAAGGTACGGTGAATTAACTGAAGCTTTATACAACAAACAAACAGCTTGAATGCCTTTCAGTAATGGGAAATTTTCACCTTCTTTTAAAGGTTCCATCTTTGAAATCTGCTACATTATTTATTCATTCCCTGTCCTCTGTATATAATGCAACAATCTTGGACAGATGGTTTTATGTTTTGGGGGCCGTTTCTTATTCATTAGATAAAAGTGAGATGACAATGCGAGTTGAGACAAAAACACCTTATGTAACCACGTCTTTAAAAATTCATGCTCAGGTTTCACAGATAGATTTTTGCAGCAAGGTATCAGGGAAGGTTTAATTCCTTTTCTTACAGGATAGCTAGTCATTCTGCAGCTTATGCAGTTAACTTTCTGAAGACCTGGCAAGACAGTCAGACCTGGAAAGACTGGGTTTTCAGTCATGTAGAACATGCAACCCATTCTAATTCAATTCTCTTTAGGCAAAAGGAGAAACTCTCCTCTGTTTCATCAGGGTAAACAGGAAGGAAGTCAAAATAAATCACTGATATGACACTAAATTACATTAGTTAGCAGATTTTATCTGAAAGATTACCATAAGATGCTATCATCAGAGGTATGTGGCAACATTGGTGCTTGGGCACAGATGACCCAGGAAGCCCTTCCTAATCGTCTGGTGACCATTTCCCAGCACCCTGCTTCTATCAGTACTGACAGCAGCAGCAGCAGTAGTACCTCCCTGCGGTCAGCTGCTTGCCACTTCCTGCTTAAAATGTGCATGAGTGTTGAAATAAGGTGTGTGAATGGCACTGAAAGACTGCAACGTGACCACAGCAGCAAGGCAGCTTCCTCATGCCTCTGTCTTTAGCTGGTTCTAGGTCAGCTGGATCAAAACCACTTGATTGCAAGCTGAACAGAAGCATTAAGAACCTAAAATCTTAGCCTGAATTGTCTTGCAGCCCAAGATACAGCTTTGCTGACAGTGTGGACTGGAGCAGTCCACTGCAGGGTAAAAATAAGTATCTTGGCATTATATATATAAAATAAAAAAGTTGATAAGACTGTTCATTAAGAGTTTATTGATTTATAGGAATGCTGTAAAAATAGTAAGTTCTCACATATATGTGCATATATGTGCGTAGTAACTGCAGAACTGTGAGTAGAAGAAACAAAGAAACTGGATGACTTTGCAGATTTTCTGCTAAAACTGCTTTTGCTTGAAGAGAAGATTCTCATACTGCTTTGGCAGGGGATAAAATTTGGGTATTTATTATCAGTTTTAAGCTTTTTGCCAAAGGAGTGTTGAAATGAAGTTGTATGGAAGAGTATGAGCTCATTAAATCAAAATGTGGATAGTTTATGGAAAGAGAGATTGTAAAAAATGAGTTGCAAAATTTTACCCAGACACCCATTGTCCATGACAGCAAGAACACTTGTGATGTTTGAATAAGCTACTGAAAAACTCCCAGAACTCAACACAAATATCCTTGACCTTTTGTTTCTGGATTCAGTAGCTGATGTTTTTGAGAACAAGGATAGGACATAGAGTGACCAGGAAAAACACTGCTCGTCTGGGTGCTGTTGGCTCATCTGTTTGCATATATGCTGGACAGAGGTGACTGCAGTTCCCTCTGTCTGTTGTGCAATTCATCCAAATTGCCTAATCCTGAAGGTTGCTGAAAAAAAAAAGAAAAAAAAAAGAAAAGAAAAGAAGAAAAAAAAGAGTAAATGAGGTAGTAGAGGACTTGCAAGGAGTTGCAGGCTTTGATTCTGAATCCAAGTGCGGCCTATAGAGCTATAGGAATAGGTTGGTATTCCTGGAATATCCTTTGAATTTCAAGCATATGCATGACTCTAACTTTAACTTAACTGTGAAGCTGCTTCTTGGCTTTTTGTGTGCAGGCTGAAGGGTATGTGTGAGAACACATGAACCAGTGTTATTCCAAGCCAGTGTTATTCCAGGCTAAGTGTAAATTCATATTAGGGAGGAATTTGAACTGACAGCAGGTACTAGTAGAAGTTTTGTGTACAGCTGGCCAAATTAACCTGCGTGGCTGTTTTAACAATGTAAGACCTATAACTGCATAAGCGTGGGGGGGTTATTTTTAAAGACTTGGGATGCTGACAGATAAGCACCTGCAGAGCCAAGAGCAACGTTGCATCCTTCTGTACATCCTTCATTCCACTCTTCTACCCTCACAGGTAGCCTGGGAGAAGGGAGCTTTAGCTGCTCTATTATGCTGGTATCTTAGCCCAAATTGCCCATGAGTATGGGCTTGTACTAATGTGCTGGACAAAAAGAAAGACTTGAAATGACGTTGTCCTCTCTGACACCCATACTACTGCTGTGATAATCTGCAGTGCAAGGCAGAAAAGGTAGTGGCAGAAAGGCCTGGACACGCAGCAGCAGGTTGCTCCAAATGCACCTACATCAGTGCCACGGGTCCATTTTTTGTGACTTTGTGTGTGTGTGGCTCAAAAGGTGGGAACTGCCCATTTTTTTGCGGTAGATACTGAGGTAGAACAGATACTTCTACTTACCACGATATCCGACAGATTTCCAGGCTTTTTTTTTTTTTTTTTCCATGAGAATCTTCAAAACCAGACAACAGCTAGAAAATGGAAATTTTCTTGAGAGGCAAAATTGCCTTTTTCTACACAGGAGGAGCAGAACACAATAGTTTGTGCTCTTCACTGAGATAAGGATTACAGGATGAACACAGCATTATAATCTGTAGATTTTTGTAATAAAGATACAAAACCATTCGTGAACGGTCTCCTGTTCACAGGACAAATAAATTTAAGCCAAAAGGCAGCAGTCACAATGGCAATCATTTCTCCTTGGCTAAGGCTCCATGATTTTGGAATCATCTTCCAGAAAAATACTAATATGAATAAAGATCTCACCATCTGCATAGTAAATGATAACATCTCTGCACATTAGTAACCAGAAAATAAATAATAAGAGTGAGGAATACCAAAAAAGGACCACAGATGTCAAACAGGAGTTCGCAATGCAAGGTTAAGGAAACCCTGCTCAACCCTGCCCCCAAACACAGCTATTTCAAGGAAAGTTCTAGAAGAAAAAAAGGGTTACCACTGCACCTATATCTCTTTGAATTAAGGAAAACTGACACTAGTTCAGACCCTTTAAATGATGCCACTAAATTGCACAGAATAAGTTGCCTAAGTCATGGGTGTCAGCTCATTAAAACCTTTAAGTGGCAAACGGGACAATAGTAGTGACCTGTTGCTTGTTTGAGAATCAGGAAAAATAAGGAAATACTGAGTACTGGAAGGGACCCAGGCATGACGTCTGGTTGAGGCTGGGGCTGAAGATAGGTTTGTGTGGCGAGTGTTAAGGGAGAGGGGGAAATGCAAAACCTCTTGTGTTCCCCATGCTGGACTGATATGACAAGCAAGACCACATTCCCGCCCGTGGGCTAGGAGACAAGGGCTTTAAAAGCCACACACAGCCACCAACTGCAGCTGCTGCAGAAATCAGATAAGAGGCGGTTTCCAACAGGCATCAACCACCTCACACCCAGAACATGTCTTTGGTGCCAAGATAGATGTGTTGTTGATAGAGCAAAGACCTCCTCCCTTTTGTTCCCATGAGTTGTGAGGTTGAGTTGATTTTGATTTCTTGAGAGAGATAGAAAAATGTTTTGTATGTTTTTTTCTTTATAGAGGTATCTATTTTCTATCTATACATTTCTATAGGTTGATGGATATATCTCTTATGTCCCATGTCACACGTAAATAGTATAAAGCAAAGCAGCAGAAGAAAATAGCCTGTGAAATAGCTTCCTCAGTTCATTTTTATCATGAGCACATTAAGTGCTAACAATGTTAGGCCTTTTCAGTTGTCTATTTTGGGTATATTTTTATCAAGATCCTTTAAGAAAATAGAAAAGAAACTTGATTCCAGTTTATCCAATTCCCTATAGGAAAAAGTTAGATTTTACTTTGAATCTCACTCTAAGTTCACATCAATGTACTTTTTAATATTGAGACATAATTGATTCCTTCCTAAAGAAAGGTCAACAGCAAGGTCTACATAGCACCGAAGTAAACTTTTTCACTGTTCACTCTCTGTGTGATGTTCACTTTTGCAAGCACTTTTAGGAAGATTCCCATAGGGCTGTGATGAGAGGAGGGGAGAGCAGCTGCAGCCAGGGAGGGAGTGCAAACAAGCCTCAAGGACCCTCAAGTCTCTCGGGAGAGATAGCAGTTAAACAGGATTACAGTATTATGACACACTAATCTTCAGACCCCCAGGTCTTGGTTTAGTAGGTCTGGGGTAATTAGCCATTCACAAGGGATTTTCTTCAAAGAACAGCATTTTTTCCAATGTGACAGCCTTAATGTTGTGTCTGTGTCCTCATTTCATTTTGGATGTGGTACTCTAACTACTGTTTAAGAATCAAGTTGATTTTTGATGTTGGAGTCTACAGCATTCTATGAGTCTAAATGCAGAAGTATCTCCCAAATGTTAATTTCTTGAGTGATGATGATAGAGAAGAGAGAAAAATAATGGAGCATCATGTGCACAACAGGCTTGCTTGCTACCCTGCAGAGGCTGTTCCTCCAACAGCAGAGGCTTCCTTCAGCTCGTTAAGCCTAGGCTCAGCACTTAGGGATCTTGCCAATCACAGAGGGAAATACTTGTGTGAGCACCAAATAAGCCATAAAGCCTGTATCGACTTGAGCTAAAAACAGTTTTATAGAACTGTGTAAAACCACTCAAGTACGTTAGAAGAGCTGTTGGGGCATAGATTAGAATATTCCCAAACTAAACAAATCATTCCAGGGACAATTCATTCTTATTAAAACAATTATTATTAAAATAAGCAAATAAATAAAATAAAGGTACTTCTGTGGCAAACGTATTGTGAGTGTAACTTGAAAAAATCCAATTGATATATTTTCAAATCCTTATTTCAGGTCTAACCCAAATGCAAACGGTATCTAATTTTGTATTAAACAGTATGTAGGAAGGCCTGCTAATGATCCTGAGAGCAGAGAAATGAGTCCATAAAATATTTAAAGATTTTAATGGAGCTTTTGAATTAATTGAGTTCCTCCTTTCCTTTAGGATAGATAAGACTATGACAAAAATATTGATCACTGATGACGATGTGTGTCCGTTTACTAATAGGAGGAAGATGAATGAGGATCTGTGTGGAACATTTGGAGAGTTATGCATCAAAACGTACAGTAATTATTAGCACTAACATATAATGCTTTTGCACTTTTTCTACAGGCGCTTAATCTTTCTTGCACTGTCTGGGGAGATCCTACCCCAGAGGTCTCATGGCTGAAGAATGAGAAATCATTTGTATCAGATGCTAACTGCGTCCTGAAATTTGAATCTGGAAAACATGTCAGCTTCAGCATTTCTGCTGTGTCCACACACGACTCTGGGAAATACAGCGTTGTGGTGAAGAACAAGTACGGCACCGAAACCAGCGATGTCACTGTAAGTGTGTACATACCCGAGGAGGAGGCAGAACCCGAGCAAGAGAAAAATAAAGAAGATAAGAAAAAGAAAGCGTGAATTTAACAGTAGGAAACAGAGGTGTGGGGGAGATTTTGGATGAGGCACTGACATAATCTGTGTGTGTAAATTGCCTTCTGCTTTAGCAGGTAGCCTTGGATTTTTCCATTCACTTCACTTGTGTTTCTAGTACAAGTTTTTTTGTGCCTGAGAAAACAGTGCCTCTCCTAAATATTTACTAAGTGCTAACTTCACAGGCTCTAGCTGTGCCATCTTCAGCCAGGCCAAACCCACGCTGGCCCTAAGCACAAGTCCACAATTTGACCTTTTCCTGGCGATTTGGCCATACAACACAAATGAAAAGGGCAAAAAGCATTTCAGCAGAGGCCACTTAATGAAGTAGATGGAAACGTAAAGAACGAGCAAGGCATTTTTGAGCAGCAGTTTAGATTTGTTCCAACTTTGGTAGAGTAGATGGAATGTGTTAGAAAATTACATAATAGAGAAATTAGTACTGTTTTTTTTGTCTACATTAAGACCTCTTTGTATTGCTGTGTTAACTTAGGAAGGCCTTAATATGGGTGTAATTTACATCCATAAATATTGTTTATTCTGCCCAATTGGGGTAAAAGTACTGTAATATAAGCAAAAATCAGAGTCAGGAGGCCAGAATACTAACATGTGAGTGTGTCAGCACAAATGTATGAACTGTGCTCTGTGTTCACAAATAAATGGATTTCTCTTCTTTCATTCTCTCACAAGCTTGTTTCACTGTGTCTCATTTCACTGGTCACTGCTCCGGTAGTTGTTCACAGTTGTTCATAATACCTTAACCCTTTCACTGCTGTAATTACTTACTGTAATTAGCTTTCCTTTAGATCTATGCTAATCTTCACGGTACTTTTCACTGCAAAGCCCACAGTGACACCACTCCACTTCTGTCCAGACCCTCACTATTTATCTCAGCTCAAAAGGTTTTTTTGTTTGTTTGTTTTTCAAATTCAGGATTCAGCATAGGATTTGTCTCATGGGATTCAGTGGGCCTGTTCATGAAAATTTAATTTAAGGACGTTAAAAAAGTACTTTGTTAGACTGAGACTTCAGTTAGTTAACTTCATCCAAAGCTAGCACCGGATATCAGAAATTTCATATTTCTTAGAGAACTTTTCAAGCTACAGAGAGAATCTTCACTGGAACGTAGAAAAGAAGGAGCGATTCTTTTTTCAGAGAAAAGTGTTAGAGAACAAGTAGTCCAGATCTTTGAACTTCGATTTTTCTTCTCACTTACATAGCTAAAAGCTCCACGTCAGCAATTTTGCAACAGTGCCACTGATTATTACTAGCGCAGAACACAGTCCATCCCACTAGATCTTAAGCAGTTATCAACCTCATTGCTGTTTAAGAGAATCATGTGCCAGGGCAACATTGATTTCTTTTCAGAAGTGCACTCGCTGAATCACAATTCTTCACAACAAAATCTGAAGAACTTTATTCCAGGTTTGGTGTAAGCATGATCTGTGTGCACATTCCACATACCTTCTCTTGTCATTTTTAACTATTGTGATGGCACAAATCCTGCTGCTTCCTAGGCCATTTGTCTTGCTGCAATACAGGCATTTCTGTGAGGATCACACTAGTAAGTGCTGCACAGCTAATGCTCAGTTACATCCTTGCCATCTGAGACCTACTGTCAGCTGTACCTAATGCTAAAGGCCTTGTAGGCGCAAGAAGGAATCCCTAATCTCTAGCCCGTGCAAAATTAAGAGTTGATTATTGCTGGTGTTGTGTTTAAAATTAGGTCTGTCTGTGTCCTTTCACAAGTTAGAGTACTAAAATACATGCACCGTAAAACCAAAACCTATCTGAGCCCAGATTTCCTCAGCTGAACAAAGTGTCTGATCAACTCAAAACCTGCTGAGAAATCAACTGAAATCTTGCTGAGTCTGAATTTGCCTTTTTGTCCTATTTGTGCTCAAAACACAAGCGAAACATTCTGCAAAGCCCTAAAATAATCAGGACCTCTAGGAAAGAACAAAAACCTCAGTGGAACAGAGTCAGTACATTTTGAGTGACTCGGCTAACAACACATTCAACGTAGTTATCAATGTTGAAAATGGTGACTTTTTGCAATTTCTGAATAAAGTACTTTGATCAATTTCTATTGATCAATCAATAACAATTATGATATTAACCATTCAGAAATGTATTTTTACAATAATTATAGTAATGCTTTCAATTGCAAAACTGCTAACGGACAGATTTAAATCAAATTTCTGACCTACCAAAGCATTTTAGCATGTACTTAATTTCAAGGGTGAATAGTACCACTGGTTTCAAATGACCCATTACATTCATCTGGTATAAATATTTCTTTTTACAGAATTGATTTCACATCAGTGTGATTTTTAACATAAGGTCATGTGAATGTAGTGTGTTTTCAGCATTTCGCATATGCAGTATACATGCTACGTTTCCATGTGATCTTATCACATACTTCAGATATCAATGAAATTACTACCGTTTTGAGGTTTAAGTGTGTAATTATGTACTTAATGAATCACGGTCTCAGTTATAAAAATAGCTCAGACTATTTATCACAACAGCTGTGTATTAGACAAAGTAAGAATGGTTTTTAATTTTCAAAATATGGAAATATTAGTCATTTAAGATAGACCATGCTTTCTGAGCTTAAAGAAAAACTGTTGTCAAAACATTTGACCGTGTCACTTAGTGTGATGTGAAACCAACCCAAGGATGATAAGCAGCAGGTCATTGCAGCTTGTTTCCAGGACATTTACTATGGAGGCAACCGGGTTGCATCTCTTCTCCATCTCCAAGAGCACAAACAAGAATATGACTTGCTCTTTGCAATAACTGGTAACTGATCTTTATTACACAGCATTAGTGTATTTTTTATAAAGACTTCCTTTGGCAGCAATTTGTTTCTTCTACTTTAACTTCAAAAATCTGTTTTTCTACCTCCACCCATTTGGCAGAACTGCAGGGGGATGAAATAAATGGATCATCTCCCACATAATAAGCAGGATCCTGGTTCTCTTTGCTTCAGGAGATGGACAGATTCCTGAAAGTTAGGGAAACAGTGAGTGAAACTCTGAGTGAATGGCTGCCAGAGATTCAGTTAAGGCAGTTTCTGACAAAATTTGTGATGCATCCACATTTCTTGCCTGTGCATTTTTTTGTTCTTGCTTTGCTTCAGGTGATTGTGATTTCTATGTCAGAACAGACTGACATGGCTAAATATGTTGCTAGTGCACAAGGAAATAAACCAAATAATATAACTGTAGCTAAAAAGAAAAGATCAACAAGCAAACAGGAAAAAGAAGAGAAAAAGAAAGGTAAGAAAGGTAAGAAATCTTTCACTTCTATGGACTGCTGCTCCAAACAAAAAACTTGTTAAACATTATGCAGGTAATAGTCTGTGCAGATCATTACTTCTTAGGTCCCAAACAATCAAGTTTATGTTGTACTCTTAATCTACAGCAAATACTAAGTACAAATTGGCTGTCTAAACCTCAGTGAAAGAGATTTAAAACAACACTTTTAAATCAACATTTCACTGGGTTACAAGTTTTCACCTTGATGAAAATTTAAGAAGCCATAATAACACTGTGAAATTTCTGAATCCCGAGGGAGGAGTTCCTAACCCCGTACAAACACACAGATCGAGTGCTTTTCCAAAGTGAGACTCATTTAAGCATAAAAAGGCTTTGCTAATTTTGGGACCATATTAGCCAAATGTTCTAGAAAACTTACAGCTACAATATGAGAAAAGTCTATTATTGTCTCTTATTTTTACCTCTGCGGTGAATGGCAAAGTTGAAATTGTAGGAGACCATTTCCCTGCCCAATTTAAAGAAAGAAAGGAAAAACTCTCTGGCAATTCAGCTTTCTTGCCTATTACAATTTTACTGCTCTTTTAGATGCTTATTACATAACTACTTGGACACTGATTTATTCTTCACAATTGCAATTCCTTCATGTACAGCATTTTAACTCCAAATAAGGCTGAAATACCAACATTTTCAGGATATGTTTTATATATCTTTGCCCAACTCAGTATTCTTTCCTTATGAACAGGTTATGCATGTGTTATGACACTACTGACAGACCATATTATACTCTTATTCCCTCACCTTCTTCTCCTAAGGCAGTAAGAAGTATCTATCTGGTTGCCAATTCTTTCTCTCCTACCTTACTGGTGTGGGTAACTGGCCATTTCTGAGCAGTCCTGTAAATGTGGTGACCTGTACAAGAAACAATTATTTATGTGAGTGAATGTTTGCTGTTCATTTCTCGAAATAGAGACCACAAAGACCTGGGCTTGCTTTTTGCTCTATGAAGAATGGTAATGTAATTTGTAATACTGACTCTCTCTAAATGAAAAGAGGAAATAAACACAGTAAGGCCACAAACAGTGCTAAAGCAAAATCTTAGTCTACATACCTCTGTGTTAAACCGAACATAGTAAACATATGAGAACTGTTATTATGTCTCCAAAATCAGATCTTATTAAGCCACATGCAGAGGAAATTATTGCTACAGAAGAGATACCTGGTCCCAATGAAATCTGTACAGTGGAAACAAAACAGGATACAGAAAACAAGCAGCGAGGAGCCAAGGAGACCAAAGGGAAGACTACAGTTGCAGAGATCATTCCCTAGCCCACAGAAAGCTTGGATGGGTAGGGGAAGAAATCCTGGAAAGAAAGCTATGGGTGAAGTTGTGCTGTTCTTGAGTTAAACATGTGATCTTGTTATCATCCAAATAATAAGCTGAAGCTGGAGTTTCATGAGTAGTAAACTAGCCATATTATTTTAACACCAAATTGTAGTGTTTTTTATTACATTTGTGATACAACTATGTAGTAGCTGTGCATTTTTATCTTGGATTAACAGATTAACTGTATTGCTTTCATTTCTATGTATCTCAATAATTACCCATGTACTGAAATGTAATTTTAGCTACTAACAAAATCTCCATGAGAAGCAGAGACAAATCTTGTCAAGAACAGACATATTCAATAGTCTGTAAAAAAGGTTGGTACCATTTCCTCATGTGGACCTGATCAACATCTTTTGAGGGCAGACGACCCTCCTTTATTATTTGAAGGAAACCCTGCATACAGTTCTCCTCCTGCCACGTGGGCTACACCTTCTGCCATGACAAGACCACCTCCTAAGGGTGTAGGGAGCCACGTGGGTGCTGCACACAGGTGATCGCTGCTATTTTCACCCACACTTGTTTGCAGCGGATCAGCTTGGGCTGATGTCTGGCTGCTTCTTAACACCAAGACTCCCCCGATGGCTGTTCAACCCTTTCAAGTTCATTCATCTCCTCCCAGCCTTGCTGAGCTACTGTGGATGTAGTTGAGCCTGCAAGCCAAACTCAACTTCTAAGTAAATGAAAACTGATAAATATGAGAAATATAAACAAGACAGGAAATTATTTTTATTGATTTCAACACTTAGAAGGATCTGTCATATCATATTGGCTTTTTTTCAGATGGATTACTGATGAAAAATTACTTAAGTCAGCTGTTCTAGAGTGTCAGATCTATGACAAAAGTGGAAATATTGAAAACATAAGAATGATCAATTTCTAATCCATCTTTATAGAATTGTTAGCAAGAATAAAAAATATTCTTAACATTTAAATGTTCCCAAGGCACTCACACCTCTGATGGGAAGAAATCCATTTATTTCAATAAAGCTCCCTTCAATTCTTAAAAATCAATAGAAAGGTTCCTGCTGCCCAAAATGCCAGTTATATGGCCTACGTGGAAGCAAATGGAGTAACAACATTTCTGTAAATATTGTGAAGGATTTAAATCATTTGGTGTGAAGGATTTAAATAATTTGGATGGTCCATTCTGAATGAAAGAAGATAGGGAAGACACAACAGAGAAAATAAATACATGAAGCAAAACATTGACAGCTACACCCAAAAATGCATGGCAGAAACTTAAAATCCAGACTGAGATACAACCAAAATCACGTCACTATCCCGCCTCTGTGTTTAATGCATAGAGTTTGACTCTGCACTACACTATTTTTGTTAGACACCTGTGCATCACAGTTCAGATTAGTAAAAAAACTAGAGTAGCTCAGCACTGAACTATACAAGTGTAGGTGCCAAACACAAACCCAGAAAGTGGTGTTTCCATGCTAAGACATATATTAAACAGGACCTAAATGTATGCAGGTTCCCACACAACTGTAACAGCAAATGATGAATATATATACAGATGCGAGACTGATTCCATCATTCTGACGAGAGGTGCTCTCTCCTTTCCAACCTCTCCAGGCTGCAGGCTGTTTCACATAACCCTTAACCATTGCTCTTTGTCACAGCAATCACCTCACCCTGCCCAACCTCTTTAAAAACTCGTCACTTCCTACGGTTCTATAGGGTTGCCTCTGGAGGACAAAGAGCTCAATGGTAGTGTGTAAATTACAAAGAGGACAGATGTTACCACTGACAGCCTGATGCAGCTCCTGCAAAATGGTCTCTTCACTGAGCTTAGTAGAGGTGAAACAGGATCTCTGAAGAATATCATAAAAGTGCCCCAAGCCCCAGACTGCAAAGACCACTCTGCTACCAGTGAAGCCAATACTGGATTTTTTTGCTTGTCATTACAGCAGAACTATCTTGTAGGTTTTTGTTGAAAAAAAATCACGATTTTCCTGATATTTCTATTAAAATATGTCGTGAATACTCTTTTTTGATTTAAAATGTACCTTTTATTTTGTTTTTCTGTTAAATTTGGAATTTCAGCCTCAAAAGGCTGAAAATAAAGCACCAACAGTATTGTTCTTGTGGGAACCATTTGAAATACAGTGTTATGCAGGGCAAGCGAAATACCCAAGTAAGCACAGAAAAGATAAGAATAAAACTTCAACATCCTCAGTTTGGTTATCTCAGCTGGAATTGTTCACCAACGTACAATAAAAATGTTGAAAAATACTATTAGCAGAATTGTGTATATTAAGTTGATCATACTACCATGTTTGAATATTTTTTTCTTGAAATCTAGATGTATAATTTATATTCAATTCTCCATGATAAAGCATGAAAATTAGTTTCAGACTCTGTCCATCAGGATAAAATGCAAATTATTTCTGAAGCAGCAGAACCTCCTATCAAGTACACAGAACCATCTGACTACATTTACAGTTGGATACTGCGTGTAATGTTTATCCGAAGTGCCACTTCTGGATGACACCTTCTTTTGTCACCTACATATTCCACAGCAGCATGCATTACATTTTATATTCAAATTTATAATCCTATTATAAATTTCTCTACTTGTGGTGTAATGACTGAATTTAAAAATGTGAAAAAAACCACCCACGGTACATAAGCTATATTATTGGATCAGCTGCAAAAATTTATAAAGTGTGTATTTAAAGATGAGAGAAGATGCAAAAAGCAGGCTTTGCCCCTCACTGCAGTAAAGGCGTGGTGATTATGAGGGTCGCTAAGGTCTTCTGAGAAGCACTTCTGGATTTGTTAGCCAATTAGCAAGGAAGATCCATCTGTGGCGAGACTGGAAAACCCTAATTTGCTAACACACAAAGACCTACTCTTTGCAGCAGCCGGTTGCAAAGCCAGGCGCAGTCCTTAAACTAATTAGTGTAGGCTGGACCTCAGCACTGTGCTCCTGAACAGCAGCCGTGGGCAGCGTGCGAACAAGCGCCCCTTCAAGCGCCTCTTGCATTGACTGGACGTCTGAGAGGGACCTTTGCACACAATGAGTTCCCTTGTGTGGTTGAAAGGACAATGAGTTGTAAGAACCGAAGCCAAAAGTTGGCTGCGAGAAAGAGCAAAGCGCAACAAAAAGTTGTAAAGGGCAAAATAGTAGAGAGGAACTGTTCAGCTCCACGCACCACAGAGAAGGAGAAGGAGCTTGGTGCAGCTGTGCACAGGATGGAAGGGGAACAGGCAACCAGGAGAGGAAGGAAGACGTCAAATCGGGCTGCGATGTTTTGCTGGCTTTCCCCTTGCTGCCTTGCAGCCTCACTTCTCCTTTCACTGCAGGAGAAAGAGGTCCTTTGGACCCCCTTTGTCCTTCTGTAGCTCTCCACACACAGTGCTTGTTTCCCTTCTCCCCTCGTCACCTTCTAGCACCAGGCCTATTGGAAATGGATACAGTCACTTCCACCGACTGTCTCACTGCTCACACTAACATCAGCAGAATAAAATCTCCTATTCAGGCCATGACTTTGGCAAGGCTGGTGATCCTACCCTCCTACCAGGAGGCCTGGAAGCCTATCCCAGCAATGAGCAGAAGGAGGTTTGTGAAACACCTGCTGATGATTGATGAAGAATGGAGAAACGTTGATCGCAGGAGACTTGAGCTGCGGGGTGCAAAGTTGAATACCTTAACTCTATGGATAGGCCCATTGCCTTCAGTGGAACTCCTGGCACACTCAAATATTTTGTTGGCTCAGGGCAGAGTTCCTTACAGCTCCGAATCCCTGCTGCTAACTTCCTTCATTGCTTCCAGCTATTAAATAGGATAAAAATAAAATGAATGCTTCATGCATTCATAATGTCATTTTTATAAAACAGGCCCTTCTTCAGCTGGTTTCAGGGAAGTTAGTGAAGCACTACTGAGGGGAGACCTGGCAGTCATGATGAAGACACAGAAGAATCCCTGAGATTTACTCTCTGTAGGATATAAAATACATAGTCTAAACAACAAGGAAAAGAAAACAGTCTAAGTATCGACATAAGGGGTGTCCTGACTGTGGCAGTGCAAGCTGTGCTGGTTGCAGTTATGAAATAAGTGTATTGCTGCAATGCTTTTAGGTATCACATGCATATAAAAAAAAGCAAAATGACATCAAAATAGTCTTACCATTGGTGCCTGCCTTTTTGCTTTGTGTGGGCAAAGGCACTTCTTTTTTTTTTTTAATTGCTGCAAGAACTGATCAAAATGTCAATCTTCCTCTCACCTACCACCATCAGTAACACATGGAGGACATGGGAGCCAAACCAAGCTGGGGGCTGGATGGTATCAGTGTCCCTACCCTTATGGCTCTTGATTTTCATGGCCGCAAGACTAGAGGTTTCACTTAGACTCCATCAAACTCATGCTATGTCCTTCTAGACAGTAATTTGTCCCTGCCCAGTATATCCTACTGGCAGGGACTGGGCTGGGGACCCTCCATCCTCTATTGGTGCACCACAGGAAGGCTGCCCCGCACACGGTACTGCAGGTAGTCATGATCTCACGGTGAGCAGCTAGATGGCCACTAATTTATACATCAAATTGCAAATCAGCAATAATACGTAGCAGTAGATAACAAGCTTTCAAATTATTTTATCTCCCACCTTCCCCGCCCCCCCCCCCAAAAAAAATCCTAACACAGACAGACAACAGAAAAAAAAAAAAACTGTAAACAGTTGCTTTCATCTCATCTTCCTCAGTCCCTGGTGCACAGAAATAAAACCAATATATGTCATGAAAAAAAAAGAGCATAAATGAGATAGCATACTTCTTGAGGCCTGGAGGCCACAGCTTAGCTTCCAGTGGGAGTTTAGCAGGAACTGCAAATCACACACACATTGGAATATAGGGAAAGAACAGCTCTAGGTATAGGTGTACATCTCCACATGATCGAAATGGATACAAACCTCACCTACAGGTTGTGAAAAATACAGGACATTTTTATAGCTTGATTTTAATCTTTAGTAGAAGCCTAAGTGTTTAGTGTAGGTTTACTTGTGTTTAGTGTAAGTAAGTTACTTAAGTGTTTAGTTTAGTTTAAGTAGAAAAGAGGTGTAGAGAATATGAAAGGAAAATATTGAAGGCTGTCTACATAGCCCTCTGCTTGTCTGTACTTAGACAAAGGACAACATTTTTTTCAAAGCTATGCCCTTCTAATCAGAGGTCTGAAATAGAAGTGTGACTTCCCAATTAGTTACTTCTCTACACGTAAAGATTTTTCTGTCAACAAAGAATCTAGTCTGGTTTTGGATTAATTTTATAATAGCAGCTAGCCTACAATTGATATTTGCAGACATATGATAATTTTAGCCCCTATCTCTTACCTTCCTGCAAGGCCTGTCTGGTGCTGGGAAGAAGATTCCCCTCAACTGTTCAACTCTGTTATGACTAGCAAAGATAAGATCATGGGAACACAAAACACAGTCTGCCGGAGCAACTACTGCTTTGGTTACCCTCACAAACCAAGGAACTCAGATGCTAAATAAGGAACTCGGTGAAGAAGGAAACAATATATTATAAAAGCTTTGCTTTTATAGAGCTGAGGGATGGCCTATGTTTTTTGGGACAAATGTTATACTAACATAGCTGGGTTGTTATTATTGTGACATTATATTCAAATGGGAGGCCTCTTCTGAAAACTACAGCAGCTAAAACGAGGTTTCATCGAGGGGAGGAAAACTGCCCCAGCTGCTTGCATTGCCTCCGTGTATCTGGGGTCCTGGAAGGTGCCCCAAAGGTGACTCAATATCTGATGGGACAGCAACATTATCAAAGTGAGCAGGCATGAAATCTGACCTTTCATTCTTTCTACTTATGTATAATAAATGTTGCAATATTCATGTAATTCTGTGCTTGAGTCTCCACGAAGCACTCCCTTAACAAATGCAGCCTGTGTGTTATGCAAGGAGAGATTTTAGATCCATGCTCAAAGGGATTTAAATGCATAATTTGCAAATTAGCAAATCTCAGTGACTATAACCTTTTATGCAGCTTGTACCAGGAGGTACAGATGAATGCACAGATTTCCTTACCTATTTGTAGGACTGGTACAACAATCCTTCAGCAGAGCCTTCCGAGACAGTCTATCGGAACAAATTCTGCCACCTGCACACACCTTTGTGTGCTATCAATGTCTTTTGTGAGAGACAAAAAATACCTTAAAATAAGAAAGGGTGGTCTAGTGATAAAGCACTGAATAGATTCAAGGTTGCTAGGCTGTATTCACAAATATGCTATTTTACCTTTCCTCTCCTTTCCTTGTTTCTATTCTAAATTATTTGGGCTAATCCTGTATTTGTACACATTATGTCCCAGTACCAACTGAGGCCTCCAAACAATGCTGTCATTCAAGTAAATAATGAGTAGTCAAACAAATACCACATCATCAAGAGCACTTCAGCAGAAGCATGAAAAGCACTGGCCAAAGCACCCACTGACCTGAAAGACATCCCAGGCCTGCTGGACATGTTTTGATTTTGCAATTCTAAAAATTGCATTAAATAAGGGGGGGGGGGGAACCCACACACAACTTCCAGGCCCCCAAGGGTACAACGACAAGTTTCCAAAGAAAGATGCAGATAACAGATTTGAAAACCTGCAAGCATTTTGAAAACAATGTCGCTTGAAACATCAGGCTTGGGAAATATTAATTCTAATACTGGTGGTGGTGACTGAGGCTAGAGAGCTGCACAACAGCTGTACTTTGTTGTTGATAAATCCAACAGGGAGAGCGAAGGCGCCGGGCAGCCCAGATGCGCTACCGAAGCCAGGCCCACGGGCACAGACATGAGGGTTTCAGCAGCCCCACACTCCGCGGGAGGCCGCTGGGCGCCGTGGCAGCAGGGGAAGCAGGAGGGCAGCAGGAGGGCGGTGAGTGAGGCTGCCGCGGCCACTACCTCCGCAGCGGCCACCCCGAGCCACAAGCCGGAAAATGGCGGCGGTTCCCGCAGCCGCCTG
>VWPW01001153.1:42205-96147 GCA_013389825.1 Crypturellus undulatus | reverse complement strand
GCGGCGGGGGCGGGCATCGTGCACGCGCGCGGGAGCCGCACCAACCGCCGCCGCTTGGCGCAGCTCGCGCCGAGCCGCTTCCCTTCTGCTCCTTCCCGTCCTTCGCCCGCTCCTCCCTCTATCCATCCATTCCATCCATCCATCCATCGATCCATCGCGTGCCCTCGCCCGAGGTGAGCGGGAAGGGCCGCCGCGCTCGGGCCGGCTCGGGGAGGGCGCGGGCGGCTCTGCGTGTGTGTGTGGGGGTGCGCGGCGCCGGCGGATGCCCGGCCCGGCTGCGGGGCTGGCTCAGCTGCCCGCCCCCGCCATCCCCCATGGGGCGCACTGGGGATGGGCGCGCTGAGCCGCTGCCGTTGAGTCCGCGCGGCGGCCGTTAACGGCCGCTCGGCAGCGGCGGGGACCCGCGGCGAGCGCGGGGCAGCTGCCTGTCAGGCCGGGCGAGATCGGGAAGCTCCTGCAGCGCCGCGAGGACCCGAGGGCGCTCTGCCCTCCTGCAGCCGCGCTCCGCCGGCCCGCGCGTTTGAAATAAGTGGCGCTACGTGCCCGGGCTCCTTCCATTTTACGGGTGTGAATTTCTTAGGCTGCTGCTGTTAACGTGCTTAGCTGCACGGCCTTTGTGGTTCGGGGCTCTCCTTTATATTTTTCCACCTTATTTACCCGTCCCAGTAGAGGGAGTACAAAGTGTTGTTGATCACTCCAAGTGCATTGCCTGCATTCTTTGTGCTCCCGTTTGAGCTCTTGCCAAGCGCCCGTCTGATTTATTTTTTGTGAACAGCGTTTTTCCTCCCGCTAAGTGGCTTCTGAGTATGTGTTGGAGACATAAGTGGTTTGTTACAGAGCTGGGCAGTACTCTGTTTAAATATGTGCATTTTTATTTAGCAAAATGATGCAATAAATTTACCTGTGCTTTGCCTGCACTCTTGTGTTTTGTCATAGATGCAGTCGGGCTGGTTGCACAAAAGGTGATCTATGACTGGCTACCTCTTACAAACAAAATGTTATTACTCTAATGTGAATACATTAGTCGATATCCTTCAATGGGTGTTACTTTAGGATTCATTCTGAGGGGAAGGAAATAATAGACAATCCTACAGAACTCAGTCATTTAAGAAAAAACTTTATAAAGTGTTTCTCAGGACAGTTTTCAATACTGCATTTTTAGTGTTTGCAAAGCATACTGGAAATGATAAAATGTGCTATTATATGTGCCGTAAGAGTGGGCAGGTACTCCTTAGTCAAAATGAAAGAACAGAAGCCCCCACAAGCTTTTACCCTGTATTACAGAAAGGGTGGGCAGGGCAATCACTATAGCAGAAGTGCATTGTGATGTTACTCTCTATATATGCATGATAACTTTAGTTTATATATGCATGGAGAAAAGTGTGAAGTATGGAAGTAAACAAAAGAAAAAAATCAAGGAGGAGGAACTTTTTTGGATGAAGAAATGATCCATGAGGTACTCTTTAAAAATGTTTTATTATTATACAGTAGAATATTATAACTGACAAGCTATTTTGAAATGATCATGGTCAGAGATGTCAGGGAGTTTGAGTAAAATACTACATTAACTGGAATTCTTCATTGAGTGGTGCTGAAAGACTGTCGTTACAGTATAAATTATTAAGCTTACTGTATAACTCTGGTTAAATGTATTAAAATATATTGTTTTTTTTTTTTTAATGGCCCCCAAAATAGTGGTGTAGAACTTTGGTTTTTCTTATCACCCAAGTACTATGACTTGGGTCATAGCATTTAGCATTCCACATTGTTTTCATAAACGAGGAAGAAAAAAGTACATTTGAAACATTTCAGCATCACATTGTAGAGAACTTTTTGTCCCTTCTTTCTACTTGTGGCATTTTTTTTCCATGACTGTGAAGCCATGATTATGGTGATGTCTTTGATGTCCCTTTATTTATCTTAAGTGCCAGAGACACCAGGCAGTGGGCCTTCTTTACATTACATGATTTTTGACTCTTGTCTCGGGGAACTTGCAATCTAATTAGATCAGAATCAGGTTTTTGGTAGTGGAAATAAGTATTTTGTTCAAAACCAAACAGGGAACCTCTGTCAAAGCTTGAAATTAAGTTCTCTGTATTTCTTCCTCTTTTTTCTGAAGGATGCCTGCATGGTTAATTCTTCAGATTGGAATTCTCTTGTGCCAGTTTTAAGAACAGGATCATAATATGTGGTGAAAATGGAGACATAGCCACAGAGAGGTCTCTCTGTGTGATTATAGAATATCCAGGCTGAATTAGAGCGTGAATATATATAATTTGTAAAATTACTTTGGCTTGTATAAAAATAACCTTTAATCATTGTTTATATCCTCAATTGCAAATACATTTTACGTAGCAGTCTGAAAGGCGTAAAAGGAGAGCTTCTGATGTGAGATTCAATACAGCATAATAAGGGCAACTACACTGAAAAGCTCTTGAATTTGTACAAAATAGTGGCTGATATATTTCTGATCAGATGTTAGTCTAAACCATATGCATTACACTGTACTGTCTGCTTCTTACTAAAATGTTATTATTATCAGTTTTTTCAGCTTTGCCGTAACGTCAGTTGACAGCCTGCAGTAACCACCAGAAGTTGACTTGAGTGAGACCACCTTATTACCTCTATTTGAAAACTGAAAAAAATATTTCAGCTGAAAAATTAGTCCCTTTATCACAAATTTTTAAGTTTAAGAACATAAATTTAAAATATTGTAAGTGATATGATGCACTGGAGTCTTTTCTATTATTAGTTGGTGGTCAAGGTCAGCGCATGTTAAGCGAGTCTTAGGCCGTGTTTTTAGACTTACTAGTCAAAAAGTTTTTTTTTTCAGGCTGCATAACTCTCAGGAAATATGCTTGTTTTGGATTGATGATTATCAAAGACCCTTTGAAAGAAATATGTAAAGGATTCTTTGCAAGATTCTTGCAAAGAAACGTTTCAAACAATGAAAGGTAGCTGAGATTCAATTATAAATGAAATAAATTCCCTCTCACTTGACTAATCATAGACTCATAGAATGCCTAAGGTTGGAAGGGACCTCTAGAGGTCACCTAGTCCAACCCCCCTGCACACGCAGGGCCACCTAGAGCACGTGGCACAGGGCTGCATCCAAGCGGGTCTTGAAGATCTGCAGAGAAGGAGACTCCACAACCTCTCTGGGCAGCCTGTTCCAGGGCTCTGTCACCCTCACTGTCAAAAAGTTCTTCCTTAAGTTCCCATGGAACTTTTTATGCCTCAGTTTGTGGCCATTTCCTCTTGTTCTGTCAGTGACCACCAGTGAAAAGAGGCCGGCCCCATCCTCCTCACTGCCTCCCTTGAGGCACTTATAGACACTGATCAGATCCCCTCTCAGCCTTCTCTTCTCCAGGCTGAACAGGCCCAGCTCCCTCAGCCTCTCCTCATAGGGCAGATGTTCCAGGCCCCTGATCATCCTCGTGGCCCTGCGCTGGACTCTCTCCAGCAGCTCCACATCCCTCTTGTACTGGGGGACCCAGAACTGGACACAGTACTCCAGATGTGGCCTCACGAGGGCTGAGTAGAGGGGCAGGATCACCTCCCTCGACCTGCTGGAGACGCTCCTCTTAATGCATAGCATTTAGTTTGATATATGAATGAAGCATAGTGATTTTTAAAAAATATTGTCGTGGGGACTTGATGCCTTTCCTTCCGTAGATAAAAGTGTGTATGCTAGCATACACAAGGAATCTGGGAGGCTGCTTTTGCAGATTTGTAGTGTTCCCTATAAAGGATGTGGTTGTGCTACTGTATGCTAAGGGTGAGTAGGCATATCTTGCAGACAGACATGACTTTGCATTCACTACAGCTTGGTCAGTAATATAAATAGCTTTTGGGTTGTGAATGAGTAAGCATATGCTGCTCTGGTCACCTCTATCTATTTTTTCCTATTTCAATATATCGATGCTATCAGTGGGGGAATTCTGAATTCCTAACATTTTTACTTCATTTTCTAATAAAGTAGTAAAGTACTATATTCAGATTAGTTCATTTTATTTTCCATGATGCACGTTTGATTCATGTGCATCAATTCAAATAATAATGACAGTCTACCAAATAAGGAAGATTTCTTGTTTATATCCACTATATTAAGATTAAGAATTTAGAACTTTCCGAGTATCCCTTATATCTGTTTCTTTAGAACAAGTATATTTCTGAGGACTTTCTCATCCAGCTGAAGATATATCCTAGCCTCATATTGTATCTTACTCGTGTCCTTGCTGAAAGTCACCGTGTTGTTCACTGCTAAGAATTCAGGATGTTCTTCATGCTTAAATATGTTGTGTGTTTTCTTGTTTTGTTTTTATTTTTGTTTGTTTGTTTGTTTTTGTGTGTGTGTGTGTGTAAAGAAAGTTGACCTGAGGTCCATGGTAGAAAACTTCAGTTTTATGGAAAAAGTAGATAGGTAAGGGATTGCTCATTAGAGAGATCCTTAGTGCTTTTTTGAACTAAAAAGTAAAGCTTCATCTGCTTCTTCCAGCTCATGTAGAAATGAGACAGATGGAATTTATATTTGGAAACTTTGGGTTTTGTTACATGTTTTTGGAAGGAAGTTTAACTGAGGATGATGTAGCTGTGGAAGAGTCTGTACTGTTGGAAGCATCTGTCAAGGTGTGGTGGAAGACTTCTGTGGAATCTGTCCATGACAGTTTTGGAGGAGTGCAGTCCAATGTAGCCAATTCTTCTCAGTATCTTGAAGGATCCTATAGTTACATGTGTGTAAGAACTTCATGTGTGCATGTAACCTGAGTTCTTTAATTGAGCTGATCATCTAATCAACTGATTGTTTTGACCTTACTAAAATATTGTTTGTTTTCACTTCCTTTGTAAAGAAAATAAAATGAACTAAAGAAAAGGCTCATGTTAAAAACAAGTAAGGATGCTCTAATATTGTAATTGAAGGACTCAGAATAGATCATTCAGATGCATCTGGTGCAATGTTACAAGAGTGACAAGCCAAAGTAAATTTTTCTTGCTATTAGTTTTATATTTATGTATATATATATTTTCTGATCTAAAAATATTTAAGTTGAACTGCAAAACAGACTTAGCTAAATGGCTCTTAATTTTTATTTGGAGCTTACCATCTTGCTATTGCGTTTTTAGTAGCATGTAAGTTGCTAAAATGGAAAATTTTATTCTATATAATTATAAAATGGACGTCTTCAGCCTTTATACAGATAATTTTAGCAAATATATGTTTTATAAGATGTGAAACTTAGTGATACATTCTCTCATTTTACTAGAGGAAAATCTCATATCTGTTTTCTCTTAGAAAAATCCTAGTATTCCCCTCTATAGGAATCTGAGACAGAAGATCTATTTTTTTTTTTTTTTTAGCATGTCTTCTGTGGTTTATGTGTACATTTATTTGAATGCATCAAAGTGATTAGCCTTTGAAATAGGCTTAAAAGCCCACCATGGGTATGGATGAACATTTGCAATTAACTGTGATGAAGATGTTGTATTACCTCAGATGAACAGACCAAAAGTTTATTTCCAGTTTCAGTAAGTGGGTGCTTCAGGCCAGGGCATCAAGTACTTGCATGCAAGAATTATTTTCATGCACTAGTCACGTTTGTCTCTAGGGTGCAAAAGAAGTGGTGAAGTGACTGATTATTCTTCTTTATGTATTTTGTTTTCAGTCACAGTCTGATTTTCAAATGTAATGGAATTTCATGTTCAAAATGGGGACTTGAGGAGAAAAGTCATTTTCTGGTGAAACTGTGAGATGGGGGATTGAACTGTAGTGCTTAGTTGAGTGGAGAGGAAAAGGGGTTCGGTGGCATGAAGTGAGTGAGGAAGCAAATGGGATATAGAGCCTGTCAAAGGGAACTAGAATCTTCTGAGCAAGGAAGTCTGGCACTGAGGGGTTAAAATGAAACAAGGAGCCAAGGGTAAAGAGGAGAGTTGATGTTATCAAGCTTGAGGAATGAGTATAATGTAAGGAAAAGTGTGTATGGATACTCATTTGCCTGTCTAAAATGAATCTCAGCATCCTGAGCTTCCCACCTGCTCCTTTGGCTAGCAGAAATCAGCTACTCAGTGAATGTCTCTGATCTGTATGGAGAATAACAACCTGCCCCAGTTGTCTGTTTTGACTCACATGAAAAGGGGCCACTGCTGTACAGCTATACAGCTGTACAGTACAATCAAATCATTTAAATGAAGCGTTCACAGGCAACCAACAATCAGCCTTTTTTTTTTTTTTTTTTTTTTTTTTTTNNNNTTCCCAGGCAACCAAAAATCTGTTTTTTTTTTTTTTTTTTTTTTTTTTTGTAATCAGCTAGGGTATGTAAATCTGATAGTCATCTACAAGTAAAGCCCATGCACACAATGTTTTGAATGTATAAAGAGGCAAAGAATACAAGTAAACTCTGGAAGGCCAAGTTTAACTGTACTAAAGTGAAATATATATTTTTAATTCTTAGTCTGTTGGCCAGAGTTCTTTACTGCATTGTGAAGGTGAAAAACATAGTACTGCATTTCTCTGGGATGCTGTAAAAAGAAATGAATGCACTCCAATATATTGTGAAGATTACCATAAAAAGTAATACCATTTTTAAATGGTATTTTTCTATCAGGGATTTTGACTAATGCACAGTGAGAAAAGAGGTGTATTCCCAGACAGAGCAATGAAGAGAATATGGGACGTTGACCAATCTCGGTCAGCAACATTCTCTTCCTTGAGGCTAATGAAGAAACTCATGCTTTCTGGGACTGAACCACAGTAAATTCTGCTTACATCAAAGAGCTGGACTAAGTTGCATCGAAAATATTACTTCTAATACTTCCTAAATTGAGGCTATTTGCTTTTGCAAACTGAAGCTGATTTTTCTTTGTAGTTCATAAATAAATACCATAGTATTTGGAAACTTACTTACTGGGATAGGGAGATTATATTTTATTTATCTAGTTAATATTGAGAAATAAAAGCTAGAAGATTTATTAAGTGTGCAAAACTTACTGTCTTTCTAGATCTTATTTTACTGTTGGTGCTGAGAAATTAATGCTCTTACTGCAGTTCTGCCTGTGTTTTAGAAAGACTGTCTTCAAAAGCATTTTTAGAAACTGAAGAAATTAATAGAAATTAATGTCAATTTGAAATACTGAACAATTTTAAAATACAATAGATATGACATAAAACTGTACCCAACAATATCATAAACCTAAGTCAAAAGTGTTTGAAAAGGATCAGTATCTTACAAAGCTGATTTCCACTCTGTTTATAAACTTTCCTTCTTCCCATATTTTAATGGAACACGCAGGATAGAGGCAAGAATGGTATGAACAAGCAGAGGAGAATTGAGTGTTGAAGTTGTTTTTCTTAATACCTCATGAACACATCTGTGTCATATCTGTGTTAATGAAACCAGTAGCTTTTCCTGGGAAGACCCACATTAAATGTGATGTTGTTCAGGATGTACAGAAAACTCTCACTATTAGTAGCAGTTTATTGTAACCATACTGTGGACGTAGCAATTCCAACACTCATTTTAGGAGTTTGTCATGAAGGCTGATTTAATTTTGGCTTTGGGTGTAGTCCTTGCATTATTTTAGAAATCCACAAGCCATTTGGTTGCATCCAACAAGTGATTCATTGTCCCTGCATGAGATTGAAGATCTATAATTAAGAAAACATCTTCAAGGAGGGCAGTGGAGGGCAGAGTTGCAGAATCCTACACTGTCAGTTTTCATTTCTAATTCAACAAGCAGACCTTTACCGTTTTCTATGGCAGACACAAAGGAACATGGGGGAAAGGAGAAGATGCCTGTGGTTAAGCTAATGAAAGAACTGTGAAAGAACTGTCTACTTTGAGGAAATGTAATGTTTCCTCAGTGAATGTATCTCCCTTTTCTAGATTTCAAAGGTAGAACTATTTCTCTATAATACTACGCTTCCTCATTTATTTTACATAGCCATCCTATTATTTAGAAAAGTACTGATATTTTAATTTTCCTTAGATTAAATTTTTATTTATTTTTATATTTTATTTTCAGTCATGGAGCTATGTATACAGTAAACTCCTATGCATTGTTTACACACCCAAATTGAACTGCATTAACAATATTTACTCAAAAAAGTAGGAAATTTTCCCCAGGAAAATTTGATATTTTGATATACCTATTTTCATGTGTTTTTAGTATGAACTCTGTGTTAGAACAGTTATCACCTTTTATTTTTAAAGTAGCACTGCAACAGTTCAAAATAAAATGCAGCGCCAGTTTCACAAACCTTGAGCAGTCATGAGATTAGTCCTGTAAAATTTGCAGAGCTAGCACAATGAAATACCAGTAGAGCAGGAGGGAGCACAGAGTAGCAGCTGACATTATTCAGTTTTGTGTGCTGGACAGGAGCTTCCCAGCTGACTACAGGTGGTGGTGTTGTAAGAAAGTCTCTGTGAGCTAAGGTAGACACAGCTTAAGAATCATTAACTAAATCCTGTTTCTTTCCATTGAAGCTTCCCACAAAGTCACATGATTTAGCGTATATACAAGA
The DNA here is from genome assembly GCA_013389825.1 of Crypturellus undulatus. Classification (NCBI taxonomy): domain Eukaryota; kingdom Metazoa; phylum Chordata; class Aves; order Tinamiformes; family Tinamidae; genus Crypturellus; species Crypturellus undulatus. Next base: position 87,629 of record VWPW01001153.1, on the reverse strand, counting down.
TCATTACCTATCAGTGCAAACATATGGTGAAGTCTGTCCATGTTGTTGCTTATCTTAGAGAGTGCAAGGGGGCTGTGTCATTTCAAGCAAAGCCTATTGGCGAGGGAGTTTCTATGTGAGTTTTCTTAAAGAAGCACTTCCTTTCTCATCATAACCCTGTGTGGGAGAGCATACTGAACATTGCCCTCTGAGGCTACAGACCAGAAGATTTACATAATTCTTCCATTTTTGTGGAAAGAAAGGAAATGCTAATAAAACGTTATGTTATGACTGTAAGCAGTTTATTTACCTGTACTATAGAAAGGTAGTTTGCTGGGATTTGAGATGCATTTCTCAGAGAAGCATGATTTCGAAGTTGACTTCACTGGAAGTGTTGTTGCTGCTCATGAAAGGATTCCTTCTGGAATCTTGGTGAGTTTGATGTATTTATTGCTAAGTATGGGTATATCGCTCACTAAAGCATAATTAAAATATCTAACCATTTATTACCTGGGCTTAATACTATGTGGAAAACTTTAATTAGGTGTTTAGCAGACTTGCTTTGTTTCCCATTTTTGTTTTGTGACTGCTACGTAGAGTGCTAGGAGCTATTTTAAACCACACCTAAATCTTTACTAGAGAGCAAAAATCTCTTTGGAGTGTTTGGCTGGTTGGCTTTGATTGTTTTTGAAAAGTAGATCTGGTGCTAGACAGTGGTCTTGTCTTATACATATTTCTTTTCTCCTCTAGCACTTAGGGTACAAAATGAAATTAGTAAAATGCTTGATGCAAACTTTTCTGGTTAAGTAAATGTCTTTTCTTGTAAATACAAGGCAAATACTGGCAAATATAGGCAAGAAAAGATAAATGGAGGAAATTCATGGCTGTACTTGGTTCTTGTTTTGCCTTGATCTCTCAAAACAAGTGCAACTTACTGTTTACATTATATGGTTTTAATACTCTAAATAGAACTCAGAATGAAGTGAATATTTTAATACTCTGTTGTAAGCTAATGTATACATTTATGTATACATTTGTATACACTTATGTATACAATGTATACATTTAACTTTTTTTTACAGTGATGGTTGAAATTCATTCTGCGTAAACCGTTTTACTGTAGTACAAAAACGTCTGATAGCTTGGCCCTGATAATGGGCACTTTTTTAATGTTGATGAACCAGGCATTTGCAGTGATCAGTATGAGGCACTAAAGTAAATTACTGGAACCTAGATTAAGTTTGAAGGGATCACCTCTCTCATGTTGGCTTTTAAAATGAAAAAAAAAGAAAATAGTTTACCTTTACTAAAGCAGTGATCCAAATGCACAGAAAATTAAAGATTGTGGGCAGCCTTTTAACTGTTGTGTCTGGTAAAATAAATTATTCAAGAAAACACCTGAAAGTAATGTCTTTGCTTGATATTATGTGGATAAAATCTCTCTATAAAACCTCCGTCTCAATTGAGACAAACACAAGTATGAGTGACTAGTTTTGAAAATTTAATTTACCTGTTATGTAGAATGCTGAACACTTAATCTGAGCTGTAGTACTGTTTAGTTGTTGTTTCTGAAAGTCTGTTCCTATTTTTATGGCATGAGGAATTGACCAACATACACAAGGTTAGTTTTACACTGATTTGAGTATTTTATAGATGAAGACACACAATTTTACTTTGGCTTTTGAACGCTAAAGTAAACATGTTTTCCCTTATTCTGTATTTACTTTTATGTTGTCAAGGAAAAAAACAAGTTATCAGTTTCTGTCTTTTGCTGTGTAATGGCTTCTTGCCAGAAAAAAAAATTCTTTCTTTATATGTGTTTTCCTCCTTCTCACTTACAGTTGCATTTTCTTACTTGTGTTAACGTTCTATCTTGTAAACAGGAAAGTATTATTTAAACATTAAAAATCAAGATGTCTGGTGTATTATAAGTCAAAAAGCTTTTTTTTTAAGGTTGTATTTTCTTAGCTATTGCTTGGCCTTTTGCTATGCTGTCCAAGAAGAGTAAGTAGTACTAAGTTAACTCAACTTTAGCTTCTACCCAGAGTTCTGGAATTTGGCTGCATCATGTAATGTGTATACTCTGAATATCAAAATAAATAAAACTTAAAAGCCATTGGCTTAACTTGCTTTTTCCGTCAGACTTCAGCAAAACTGAATTGCAGAATTGGAAACTGTTTTTAGAATCTAGTAGCAGGTTATGAAGGTAAATTGCTGTCAGTTTCTCTCTGCTTGCAGCACAATGACATTTTTGATAAATGTTTTTTAGTCCCAAAGTGACTATGGGAATTTTATGTAGGATTTTTTTTTTTTTTTGCCTTGCCTCTTAATGTGTGATCTGAGGTATTTCTATCACATTTGCAAGAAATAATACAATGATATGTTACATTGCTGCTATCTTTAGGCAAATTAAGTACTGCTCATTTCAAGCTTTCAAAAAATATGCAATAAACCTTTAAGCAAAACCCTGAACTTTAAAATCTCCTAGCTAAGTTTCTTTTGGTGTTTGAGTTAAATGTAACATCTTGTCTTTCTCAAGTATGTGTTGATATTTTATTTTTAATTGACTATTTGCTTCATTTGCTTGCAAATCTTTGGACTTTCTTATATAGCAAATGTTTATGACACAAACTGTACCTTCATCGCTAAGTCCTTCACTATATATTAATAGTATAACAAAAAATAAAACTACAGCTTGGTAGACAATAACATAAATTAGTGTCGATTTAGAATTTTGTTTATTGACAATGTGCAGGACAATGTTAGCTGTGAAACTTAGGTCATAAAGAGCTCCCTTCTTTATAAATCTTGTTTTTAATACTTAATAGGTTCAAAGGTCCATAATTCTTACTACACAGAAGTTGTATTATTTATGACCATAAAAGTGGTTTTGCTGTGAGTTAGACAAATATTTCGTTAATAGATCTCAGTTACAACTTTTCTTACTGGAAGAGGAGAATGTACACCCACACCCACCCACAGACATCCCCACACACACCCGCACACCCACCTCAGATTAATGTTTTCAGTCCTGTGAGTGTTTGGTTGGCTTGCTGTAGTCAGGGAATGTTAATTACCATGTCTGTTAGGAAATGTAAAGTATTTATCTGCTGAGTTCAGTTTTTAGCAGTTGGTGTCATATATGATCCTTTAAATACTTGCTACTCAAATGTTAAAATGTCTTGCTAATGTTCACTTTTTAAAGTCCGATACGCTGAAATGAAATAAGAAGAACCGAGATTCTCTTAAGAACTCCTGTTGCTGAGTGTACCAAGCATTTCTTTTAAAAAATGCATAAAAATACTTCTTATGTAAATCAGTATCTCGTTGTACAGGAGGAATAATTGTTTAAACTGTAAAACAGTGATACTGCTGCTTTTCTGTCTTGGATTAGTCCATGTGATGCAGAAAATAATAGCTCACTTGTCAAAACAAGGATGTTCAGTTCCCTGCTGCAGCCTTTTCTTCCAGCTGTCTGGTGTTCGACATGTTCATCTTTGTGAACTGATCTAGTTTATTAGAAAAACCTGGGAAGGTTTGTGCCAGCTGTGTCAGTGAACTAGAAATCAGTTCATTAAAAAGAGTATGAGGAGAAAGGAATGAAGTGGGACCTCCCCTTTTTGGCAAGAGCGTGCCACTGTTTCCACTCAAAATGTCTCTGTTTGCAAGCAGGCAACTTTGTAGTTGTGCATGGAACTGCTTAGAGACCAAACTGAATTTTGTTACTTGCCAGTCAATGTTGATAGGGCGTCTGGTCAGCTAATCTCATTTGTTGCTTTGGGCAACCTGTTCTTTTTGTTTTCATTAACCGATAGCAAAGCTTTTGCAGAAAAAAAATCTCCACTATGTTAACTAGCATAGTAGTTCTGTGGATAGATAGCTTAAAAAATCTGGATAGGTGAGCCCATATCTTATCTTTAAAATGTTGTGGTGAGGAAGGAACTTTTTTTTTTTTTTCTTTTCCAAAATCCAAATATGTTTGGGTATTATATGATAGGCTTGAGAAGCCTGAAGTGGAGGCAAAAATACATGTGGAGCTGATCCAAACCACTGAAAACTGCTTTTAACCTCCTGCATGTTTACAATTACATTGTCACCATTAGAAGCTACAAAAACCCAAACCCTTTCTGAATCAATGTGGTACCTTCTGTGCTGTTATAAGGAAGACTTTGAAAGCTCAACTGAAAAAATGGTGTGATGACCTTGTATAATGAAAAGGGAATCAGTCTTCCATCATATTTGAAATGTGTTTAAAGTGCAATAGAAATAAACTAGTATATAGACAAAAAGTCTGTAAGCTGATTTGTAGAAATATTATACTAAAATTAATTTTTTACAATTTAAAACCAGATATAAGCTCAGTGTTAGATGTTTTGCTTGCCTACAGTGGTTTATTGTTTCTCCACATAATGTCCTTAACTTCAGAAACATGGAGTTGCTGGAGTACATTGGGAAGGAGGTTGTAGCCAGGTTTTGAAGGGAGGATAGGAGGAGGGAGGGCTGCACCTTCAGCCTCTCAGGGTACTTCCCATTAGAACACCTTCCTTCCGCTTTCTTTTAAAGCTCAGATGTTTTGCGAAATCTTTTGTCTTTGTCTCTTCTTGTCAGTCACAGTTCACACTCTTAGTGTGAAATGACTAAGTCATTCAGAATGCCACTCTATTATTTTAATGGTTTAGGCAGAGTATGCAGTAAGCGATTATATGTGTTCTTTGTCTTTGCATTTCTCTCTTCTTTCCAGTGTTTCACTATAGCATAATCTTCCTTCTCTTCCTTCTCTTGAGTTCTCTACTAAACTCTATCATGTCATCTAATATGGACTTCTTCCCCTGGACTACATGTTGTTCTGGTCAATTTTCCTGCTGACAAAGAGTATGAACAACAGCAAAAACACTTGTTTTCACTTGACTGAAACTTTGTGAAACCAGTGGAAAGCAGATAGTGGGTGAGATAATTCTTTACATGTAAAGTAATGCATCACATGAGTGAGTAAACTTGACTAGGACTTCCTTTTCACGTATGAAAATGTGGTACTTGAAGCGTAGTGCTATTTTTTTAGTTGTAGTTTCTGTAGAAAGAGCAGTGGTGGTTGGCTGTGGAGTCGCACAGTTCACTGCTGGGTTCTGCAATGTCTTGGTTCTGTTGGTTTCACTGTTTTCTGTGAGCAAACTGCATTTCAACAGCTGTTTGAAATATAAGAATACAGCTTATTGAAGATGTATACAGTGTAACTATAAATGATACCTATTATAATTTTACTTAAATCTAAGAGTCCCAGTAACTTTGATTATCTGCCATCTACGGCAGGTAGAAATCTTGCTTGTCTAAATTGTAACTACCAAAGATGGGTGTCAGTGCTTTTCAAGAAGGCTTTGACAAGTTCATAATTTTATGTTGCAAGTGGTTTTCAGTACTTGTTGAAATACATTCAGTGGTGGTTTACTTTACTTGCAAAGCAAAAGAATGAGTTTCTTCCTTTCCCCCGCCTCTGTTCACATCATCTCTTACTCCTCTGGGCAACTTCTGTCTCCTGTTAAACCTTTTGCTATTTTATTTAAGGTGGTTGAACAGTTTTTAAAATAGAACTGTAAAGGAAGAGTTATATGTAAAGGAATTGTACAGAAACATTTCCTGATGCTTAGATTTATTTCTTTTTTCATACTGCTGTACAGGTACCTTCATTTTCAACAGAAGATCAGTTGTACTAAATAATAGGCAGTGTTCAGAAGATGAATTGTGTTTTCAGCTAACTGGGGAATTAAACATCTAATTTTTCATTTTCCTTCCTCTCCCATAGTCTCAGACTATGAATTACGTGGGACAACTTGCAGGTCAGGTGCTGGTTACTGTGAAGGAGCTGTACAAAGGCATCAATCAGGCCACTCTTTCGGGATGCATTGATGTCATTGTGGTCCGGCAGCAGGATGGTACCTACCAGTGTTCTCCTTTCCATGTCCGCTTTGGGAAGCTTGGGGTCTTGCGCTCAAAGGAAAAAGTGGTAAGTTCAGAAAATGGGTTGAAACAAAGTTCTGAATGTCAGTGCATTCCTTCTTTTCTTTCTCCCACTTCCCCATCCCTTTCCTTCCTTCTGCACTTGCCACATATCCAGTTAGCAGACTAAGTGCAGAGCAGCTTCCCATGTAAGCTGTGAGAAGAGATCATTTTGGAGTCCAAAACAGAACTTCCTGTGGTAATTTAAGGGCTATGCAAAAACATACTGCAGAAGAATAGTTTTTTCATCCATTTTTCCGCCAGTGAAAGACTAGGTCAATGATTAATATTTAGGCTTTTAGATCGCCAGAGTAATTGAGCAAGATTCGGTCTTCAACTCTCCTTAAAGTTTCCTGCCTTTTTTTTTTAATAGGTGTGTTAAGCCTGGAATGTCTCCTTAGAACCTAATACTTTTTGGGGGGTATTAAAATAAAAACTGCTATAACAGACTTTTTTTTTTTTTTTTCTTTTTTGCTCTCCTTGGAAAGCAGAGGAGAGAGAAGGAATGATGAATATACAGTGGAGTAAAGGTTATTATTGAAGCATGGTGGTGATGGATTTACAGTTGGCTTGATGATCCTGAAGGTCTTTTCCAACCATAATGATACTGGGATTCTATAACTGGGCTCCAAGTCAGTACTTTCCCCTCATATGAGTTATTTACGTTAAATTGTCTCTTTCTGCAGATTGATATAGAAATTAATGGTGATGCTGTTGATCTTCATATGAAACTGGGTGACAATGGAGAAGCTTTCTTTGTACAAGAAACTGAAGAGGAAAATGTAAGGATTTTCTACTTCATCATAACTGTAATGCTATCTTAAGAGAAAAGATGTTTAAAGTATTTAAGTGTTTAAGATGTTTATTTTAATGTCAAGCTAGATTTTCTATGACAGAGTCCTATATTGCTTTCACCTGCTGCCAAGGTGCTTGGTATTCCGTAGAATCTTGTTATTGCTGATAGTAAACTATCTGATTAGAACATTGTTTGAAAGACTTGCTGAATTTTTATTTGCTTTGGTATACTCATTCTTGCTGCAATTATACATATTGCAGTGCCTTATAATAACTTTTTGTCATAAGTTCTTACATCTGGTGTTACTGACCTCTATACTAGTAAAGTCCATTTAATTTGATGCAGTTTGTGTTTGTTTTTTTTTAATGTAAATTTTGGTACAATTTTCACTGTTAACTAGTGAATGTTACTACTCTAATAAACAATGGCTTCCCAAACTCGGGAATACCTCTTGTAAAATATTAAAATTTTGACCTTTTATGACTGGAAGCTAGTGGACCTCAAAGAAGGAACTATTGATTCCCTTTTAGTCTAATTTCGTAGGTATATGGGACCTGTGTAATTGCAATATTTGTTTTTGTTAAACTTTGAATCTGTATGCATTTTTTTCAGCAAGGTAGAAATGAAGAAGATTTAAACAGAAAGTTCTAAAAGGTTCGAATGAAAATAGTTAGCTAAAATATCTTGCCTCAGTGAGGGAAAGGATGCAACATGAATTCTCTTCTGCTGTTAGCAACTATTACAGGAAATCAGTTTGATAGACTTTTTCTGCTTAAGGCACTACATGTTTACTGTGGGAGAAGGGAGGAAGCACTCATCTGATAAGCAGTTAAATCATCTTTTAAACTGGAAGGAAAAAAAAAAAAAACAAGCATTAAGACTAGTACCATAAATGATAATGACCTTCATGAGAGAAATCATAACACTTAAGAGAAAGAGAACTTGGGTAGGTTTTAGCATGCATCATGAGTAAAATGAAAACTGAAAGCAGTTCTTTATAGATGCAGACCGTGTCTGTTACTGTTGAGAACTGTTCAGTTTTAAGATTATGGCTTGGTCTTTTTTATTATTATGTTATTTTGCTTTTTAAAAACCAAAGGTGATAACCATTACCTTTGTCCCTGGTGCAAAGTTTTAAAGAGACTATTGCATTTGCTTTTATATATTTTAATTTCTACCAAGACTTCCTTATCTGTGTATAATGTGTTCTAGAAAGCTGATAGCACATGCTGAAAGTATAAAAAGAATTAGCTGCAGAGTTAGTATTTAGTCTCCACTAGAGATTTTTCGCTTTGTATTTCTGCTGCTGATCAAATACATCCTTGTGGTCAGTTCTCAAAATTCTGCTTAAAATATAGATACTAAAACTGTCCTCATGGTCCTAAGTTGTTCAGAAAGCTTAAGTGGTCTGTCTTTGCTGTTTGCAGATCTTGACATCTGCAAACCTCAATTAATTAAATCAGAATAGCAAGAAGGTTTCCTTTTTTGTGATACGTTGTTCTGAAAATGTATATGAAGCTTTTCTATGTGTTTCCATCTCACATAGGTACTTTGCATTATACTTTCAGAGCTATTACAATGTGACTTTATAGTGTGACTTTGAGGCATTTTTCAGTAAATTTTCTTTTGTGTTTGCTTCTGGTTTTTATTTATTTATTTTTATTTTATTTTGTCTTATTATTCCAAATTATCACTTATTATATAGAATGTTCACTTTGGAGGAATTTATGTGCTATCATTTTTTGAGATTTTTTCACTCTGAAAAATTTTTGTCTTCAGTGCTACATAATGTTACATTTTGCTCTTCTTTCTCCAATTTTCTGCATCTCCTAGACAGTGGAGCAAAATTTGGTCTGTAGCTTTAAACTCCTTTGAAAAAATGAATTTAATATTAAACAAATAGCAATTCAGGATTGGAATATATCAAAATTAGTATCGATGCTTTGGCCATTCCTGATCATTGTGTCGTTCAGACTGACACAGTAACTAATCTTCCCGATTTTAGTGTCTGCAAAGTAAGAGGCATCCTGTGTTTACTAAAATAGAGCCCTTGGTTGTCCTTCCTTTTTTCCTACCATGCAAATTCCATTTTCTCTGTATTCATATTCTATGAATATTCTGTTCTCAAATACATCCTCAGGTAGTGTCTGACAAGAGTGAGTCAGAAGAAAGAGCCACCATACAGAGATATAATTCAACATCCTGGAAGATTGGGCCACCTGGAATTACATGAGTCTTAATCCATATAAATGTGTATTGCATTAATTCTGTGGAGCAGTGCAGTGACGGAGGGAACTGCAGCTTTACAGAAAAGGTGCTGGAGGGAGGTCCTGGTGCACCGCAAGCTAAAGGTGACCCAGCAGTAGTGCAGGCAAACGTATCCTGGACTGCATCAGCAGGAGCACAGCCAGCAGAGGGATATGGTTATCCCAGGAAACCCAGCATTTGCTAGGTCACACCTGGAACACTGTGCCCAGTTCTGGTCCCCCACACTGGAGATATTCCAGTGGAGGGCCACTAAGATGATCAGTGTTGGAGAAATCAGCATAGGAAAAAAGGTTGCTGGCTTGTTCAGAGAAGGCTCAGGGTGATCAGGCTGAAGTCTTACAATACCTAAAGAGGTTATGGAGAAGAGGCAGTGGACACGAGGAGAAAATCCCTTCTGCTTATAAGAAAAAAATTTCACCATGAGAACAATTAAGGACTGAAACAGTTTGCTCTGAGAAGAATCTCTCTCACTGTAAAAATTCAAGACTAAGCTTTACATGGCTCTGGGTAATCCAATCTAAGGCCATGCTTTCAACACAGGGTTGGTCCACATGAAATCCCTTTCAGCCTAGGCTTTTCTGTGAGTCTATGATTCAAAATAAATAAAAACCATGAATTTAATTAGCCTGGTGTGCTGAAGGACAGATAATTTCAAAACTATTCAGCTAGATGGGTATTTAAGCTTTGCTGCCATGGTCTAATGTGTATGCTTTCTTGAAACTTTATTAATATAAACTCATTAATTTCTCTCTACTTCTGTCCTCTCTTGGGTTCCTTTCTGGATATCAGCCTTCTATAGCACTGAGCCTTGGAACAGTCTCTTATATAAATGTAGATGAAAAGATTAACCTGTAGGCCATCTTATATATATTTAATAAATTAGTCTTTTTTTTTTTTTTTCCACTTCTATGCTGTTTAGGAAAAAGTTCCTGCATATTTGGCAACTTCTCCAATACCCACTGAAGACCAGTTCTTTAAAGAGAGTGACAATCATTTGAAATCGGGTGAAAATGAGAGGACATGTCCCAACTCAGAAGTTCCACATGCTATAGAAGCAGAGACTGTATTCACCCCAGGTTCTGTGAAAAAGAAAAAAAGAAGAAGAAAGAAATACAAACAAGATAGCAGGAAGGAAGATCAAATCTCGTCTGCTGGAACAGAAGAGATTTTTGAAATGGAAATAAGCTCAGATGATGAGAAAGGTGCTCAGCCACTAAGGTAAACTATCAAATATTTGTGAAATCACAAATATTTGATGTCTGCTTTTCCTGAAACTTGAGTGACTTGTATCTCTTCTTTATGCAAACTTATGAATAACTTGTCATAGTGAAGCTAACAAAATTTTCATCAAATTCCAGCAGAGAGAAGACCTGTGAATAATTTTTATATTCTTTATTAAATTATTACAACTGTACAAATACTTTAGAAATGTAATGCTGATAATGGATAAAGGATACCCTGGTCTTACTGTTTGTACGCTTTAGAAAAAAATGAGAAGGCTTTTTTTTTTTTTTTTTTTATAAACAGAAACTGCAGTAGAAATGCATTCTCAGTTGAAGATAGAAGTAGAGTATTATGATGCAAAACGATTTTAAGACAACCAAGATATATGCATACATACACATGCTGTTACTAGACATAGCCTCAGATTTCATAGCTTCAGAAAGGAAAAGGGAGATTAATGTTCTCCTTGGGAAAGTTAGAATTTCAGCCACAGGCACAAACATAATTTCTTAACTACTTCTATTCCTATAAGGTGGAAAAAAGGCTATTTCCTGTTCCTTGAGAAAATCTTTTTCCAAATATTAATACAACATTTAAAAAATGTCTTTAATAGCTATGCAAATCTTGAATATGTATTTAGAGTACGTATAAAATAGATAAGCATGGGAGGAAGTGATAGCAGTATTTATGAATGTGGAAAAATAGCTAGTTTAAAATTAGTAGTAGAAGCTACGATTACATGCATACTCATCTAGTATTAATCTTCTCTTTTTATTTTCAGTGGTCTTTAACTGTATCTGTATTAGTAACCTTAGTGATTAGATTTCCCCACTGATAGATGAAATTTGGTTATACCATTCTTTGTGTCGACAAAGTTGGCGGCTAATTCCCAGTGAATAAAATCCATTTAGTGCCACCTATTTGCCATCTTGCCCCCTCCCAAATCAGAATATTGAGGACCTGTTTCTAGTTGTCTTCTAGCTTGCTTAACTCTTTCATAATGCTGTTTGCATCTTTTTCAAAGGACTGGACTTGGAAGTGGACTAAAATAAGATGAAACTTACTTTTGTTGCTGTTAGTTAGGCTTACAAATATGCAGGATGCAAAGTCACTGCTGCTGATGCATCAAATCTTTATAAGAGCAGTGATACTGGATAGGGAATGGGTTATGTGTTCCATGTTAAGAGTCAATAAACTGTCTTCCAAGTGAAAGATGTGTATGTATGATCACTGCAACTGATGCTTAAGATTAAAGAGCTATATTGCACAAATGTGTAAATGAATAGGTAGTTAATAGGTGATCTTTTTATAGCTTTCTGAAGTTATTTATGGTACAAACATATTGTTTATGCCAGTGTGATTTCTTTGTTCAGTGGTAACTCACTGTGTATCAGAGTAGTAGATTTTTAAGCTCTTATGATATCTTATGATATTAACAGTAGTTTTATTGCACGTTTTATGTTGTATGAAGATGCCTCAAGGCATTTATGTGCTTTTTTTAATTTTGGATTTTCAATGTATTTTTATATATTTTTTTAAACTGAATTAGCAATACAGATGGCAGACTTACGTAATGTCTCATGTATCTCCATAGAGGATCCTCAAATTCATCACCAAAGGCTGAAGAACAGAAAGACACTTTGATTTATCACTCAAAGGATCATTACCCATTATCTGATGGAGACTGGTCCCCTCTGGAGAAGTAAGTAGCTTTGCATGCACAAGGTAATCACGAAGATTGGAATGATCACATACTGAAGTGCATTTTTGTTCAGTGTTTCCTCTGTAAAACTGTCTGATTTGGTCATATCAACTCCTGAATTTGCTACTTACTTGGAACTTTGTGAACTTTTTACTCTGTTTATACTGTATGTATTAAATGAAATTTGTGTATTTGTTAAAAGATGAACAAAACTTTTCTTACACAAATTCACCATCAAAGCAACAAAATACAATTAATTTGCTTAGATTGAAAAAGTAATCCCTGTGATTCAGCCTAGCATAAATGGTGATTGGTATGCTATAAAACAAAGGTGTTAAGCATGAAAGTTAGAATTTGCCAGGTAAATAACTTCAAATAACTCTTAAAGTTAGGCCCTGAACTTGAGTTAGAATCCAGTTTGGAACAGAGAACTTTCTAGTTACCAGGATACCAACTGAGATAGCAACAGAGATACCAACAAAAGTAGCAGTTGATTGCACATACTTTATCTGATTGCAGATAAATCCCATAAAATAAATCCCAGTAAGTTATGGATTACAGTGACCAGGACACTTCTGTTTATATACTCAAGCTCTTCAATTTATGCTCTGCAAACTCCTATATTCTTACATTCCCTTTCTAGTTTTTTCAAGACTTGTGCTCTTCAAGAGTTTGCCTTTCATCCCTCCAGCATCTCTCCCTGTCTGTGCAAATGAAGTATTCTATCCGTGAGACCTAGTTCTTGAGCCTTTGCCTTTGGAAAGCATTAGCTAGGTTTCCTACTATGCCCTTCCCTCTGCCTTGGGTATAATATACATACCATGAAGCATGCTGCGCAGTATGCTGGCTCATCTAGTTTTGCTACTTTTCAGTTTGGCTCGTGACTGCACCTCACAGCAGATGCATTCCCAGTGTCTCTGAACATTGCTGCTCAGCCCTGCATGATACCCAGTTGCATTTTTCCTGCTTTGTGCATAGGTGCCTGTTCTTCTGGTATAGATAGTAGCTCAACGGAAGAGAAGACTTTAAGCTTCAGGACATGCTCTCTGTAGTGCATGTTGAGAAGGCTTCTGGTGTTTCCGAGGCCACAGCCTCAATACAGCCTCAATACCACACTGTCAAGCTGACAATCACATCCTCAGCTGTACTCAGTGAGATGTGATCTTCAAGTGTGCTCAGAAGACTTATGATGAACAAGCATCAGTGTTTGATCCTGAGGATTGACAGGGTGTCATAAGGACAGTGTCACTTAACTAGTTGTGCAGAGCCCTTTATCAAGGCAGGCTTATAACCTGTGAAGGAGTGTCAAACTGTAAGTAACATAGATGAACAGGTTATATATAGGAGACATGATTCATCTCTCAGTTTTTCAGTTGCAAAGACTGTCCTGAGAAATCAAATCGGATATTGCTGCTTCTTTCTGACTATAACTGTGTATGAGTGTAGTGTGTGTGTTTTTGTTCCTTACGGAATAGTATATCCAGCTTCATCCATTTCAACATTTGGACACCATCTGAGAGTAATTCCCCCGAATCCTAAAGAAATTCTGCCTTTCCCCTACCCTGAGCCCTAACAATAAGGTATCTTGTAATAAGCTCAAAGCAAGAAGAGTTCTTTACCTTTGAGATATCTTTCTTTTGCAGGAATAAGGGGAAATGACCATCCAGAAAATTGTTAACAAAGAAATCGGGAAAAAATCTTTTTTTTTTTTTTCTTTCTATCCTCAAACAATGAATGCTGGAAGACAGAAGAAAAATCACAGATTGCATCTTGTAGATTTGTTTGAATTTCCTGCCGTCTTGCATTTTCTGGTATCTCTCAGGTTCATATAAAAAAGAGACTAGTGGTGCTGGTACTGTCCTATTCTTACCATATTTTGGCTAAAAGCAGTGGCACTGATCAATTTAATCTTGGAGTTAATGTAAGATTTTTTAGTTATGTGGTGTTCATATATAAATGCACTGTGAATGATAAAGGTACAAAAAGGACAGAAGAGCTAATTTCTCTTTTAATTTTGATAGTAGCTAAGCTTTTATTTCTTTCCTTGCTGTTTTAGTTTGTAGGTTTTGTGTGTTTGTTTTTGGTTGGTTGATTGGTTTTTGTGTTGTTTTGTATTTCTGATGGAAGGTGAAGTGAGGGGAGTTATATCTACACTAAGGATGTAGTTGGAAAATCTGTATAGGGTGATCAGTATGTAAGTCCCTTAATGTGATTTTAGTTTTAACCTAATTTCTCACTGTCTGACACCCCAGCTGGGCATCTTGCCCTGTTGCTGAATAATTGAAGCTCTGTTAAGCCAGAGAGAACTCTACCAACACTAACTGCACAGCAAATGCATTTTAAACACCAAAGCTTTTTTTTTGGTTTTGTTAGCCCTTTCTCTGAGCCAATCTGCCCTAAAAGTGATTCAGAGCTAGAAGTTAAACCTGCTGAGAGCTTGCTGAGATCCGAATCTCATATGGAATGGACGTGGGGAGGATTCCCAGAATCAACCAAGGTAAAGCTATATATTGCCTGGAAGTCTAGGAACTGAATTTTAGCTCATCTAAAAGACCTAAAGCATACAGGAAATGTCCTGCTGTTACGCTTAGCAGTTCCTCTGGAATGGGAAATGAGCACCCTCTTGTGACTGACTGATAGTCAGCATGTTGTTTTCCAAAGCAAAGTTATTCCAGAAAACACAATAGTCAAAATCTGTAATTTTAAAATTTTGTTAGATACTAAAGAAAGCAACTGTAGCGATTCATTTCCTTTATTTATTTTAATTAAAGTTGTAGTTCATTCCAGAGAAATAGGAGCCTGGATTAAGTAAACTTGGTATCCAATATGACAACTGATGGCATAAGCCTCTGATGTGTTCGTATTTATGCCTTTTCTTGTCCCGATTTGGTCAAGTCAGAATTTTTCTACCAGTTTTCCTTACTGAACTTGTAAGCTAGTGTGTAGCTTCCAATGAAGGAAACTGCTAATCAGAAGAGCTATATTTTATGTTGCTTAAATACACTTCTAAGTGCTTTTCTGGTTTATTCCTGACCAGCAGACTGAACTTACTGACAAAATTGCTCTAAGTATAATGTTTAGACTAGAATAAACCAAATGATATGCAAAATGAAAGGATTGATAAGAGTTTTATTTTTCAGATAAGCAAGAAGGAAAAACTTGAGCATCCCAGAACAGCTACCATTACCCCATCAGAAAAGACTCATTTTAGGGTCATCCTCAGCTCTGATGAAGTTGAAGATGATGATGTGGTGAAAGAGTCAGTCTGCACAGTCCTCAAACCTGAGCCAAGAACTCATCCTCTGCTTAAGCAGATGGATGTTAAAGATTCTCTTGCTTCCGCAATCGTAGAACCACAAGATTCATTGCAATTAGATGCTGATCAACATTCTAGACTGGTGGATCCATCAGCAGAAACAAAGCCACCAGCAAAAATTGACTCCCCGTCAAAAAAGAAAGGTATATAATAAAACTTCCGTCTGTTCCATCTGTTCCTTTCATGTTATCTGCCAATATGAAGCAATTCTAGGAAAAGCAGAAATGTAGTTTTCCTATTTAAAGTGTTACCTGACTGGAACTGTAATTAAACTCTGAACTTTGAGTAAATCTGAGTTTTCCACAATTATATTTCTATTTAATGTATCTGGATAGGTTCTTCCCAGTAATTTTAATTGTCAAATTGACAGGGGTGCACAAGCGAAGTCATCATCAGGGGCCTGATGATATCTACTTGGATGACCTAAAGGCTTTGGAGCCTGAAGTTGCAGCACTTTACTTTCCCAAAAGGTAATTCTGAATTGAGTTTTTATGGATTTAGACTAGTATTGCTGTTGAACTACATAAATTACTATGTGAATGATTTAATGTTCATGATTTAGTACAGGTGACTCCTACAGTATTGGACTTCAGGTTTCTGTACTTTTGTGGAATCAGTGTTGATCAATATTGATCTTTTTGTAGAAAGCTGTTTCTGATTAGACAAGAAATACATTGAAATATCATATGAATAACCAAGAGATTTCTATCTTCATAAAACTAATACTCTGGAAATAGAGAGGGGAAAGTTTTATAAAATACTTCTGTTATATAATCCTCCTTTTTTCCCATATTGCTAGCTCTAGATGAGCATGCATCAATGCATAACTTCCATCTTTTTTTTTTAAAACATCAAAGCAGACAAACAAAGAAAAGTCCTCAAGACTTTCTTGTAAGGCAACCAAGTCACTTTGTGGATTTTTTTGTTTGTTTGTTTCTTTTAATGAGATTAAAGCATTCTATACTCTGAAAATATTTCCCAGCAGAATAACTGTCTAGGAAGATCTCTGTAAAAATGAAAAGTGTCTAGATCCTATTGGTTTAGTTAAAATTAAGTTGTAAACTTTTACTATATGTGTTGGGAGAGAACTGATAGAAACAGGAGAAATTAAATGTAAAAAAAAAAAATTCTTACTGAATTTAATGCTGTGGTTTGTTGATTGAAGTAATAAATTTCTTACTAATTGCATTATTCACAATCATATAACTAATTGTAATCTTAAATGACAGCATACTGATATTATTTAAAGGGGTGTTTTGCATTGTACTTTATCCAAGTACACTGCATTCTAAAAACATAAAGCACTGCCTTCTTTCCTTTATTCTTATTGTACAGTATTCTGATTAGGATTGAGAAACATGGTAGAATTCTGGGACAATAGAATATAGAGAGTCTTTTCTCCATTTTAAACCTAGTTTTGTTGCAGACAAGAGCAATGTAATTAATTTAGGTGACTGTTAGGAAAACTGGAAACTTTCATTCTTACAGTATTATGAAATGTTTGGGCTTTTTATTTCTTTTTTTCTTATATTATATTAGTACTTGAAAGGAATCCTGTAGCAAGATGAATTTTTAAGTAACTCATTGTACACTGCTTTCTGTAATATAAAATGTATATGTTTATTCATAAGTGAAATACAATGGCAAATGGGGATCTCTTTTCTGTAGTGATTCTGACCCAGGCTTCAGGCAGTGGACGGAGTCCGATACTCTTTCTGGTTCCCAGTCACCACAATCTGTAGGAAGTGCTGCTGCTGATAGTGGCACAGAGTGCCTGTCAGATTCTGCTATGGACTTGCCTGATGTCACATTGTCACTCTGTGGTGGTCTTAATGAAAATGGAGAGATTTCTAAAGGTATGTAAAAAGCTCAACATAAATGACAGTAAAGCTCAGACTAATTAGTGACTTAAATATTCTTTTGGCTTATAATTATACTCCTAATGAGAAAAGACAATTAGGAAACTGATTTTATGTATCCACCAGTAGAATAAAATTACTTGCAGTGTAAAAATCATAAGTATTTAGCAAGCAGAGCGATTGTAAAAAAAACAAATCGGTCAAGAGAACTAAAGTCTTAAAGCTTTTTATCTCCTTTATTGCATTACATACTATATGTCTGACCAATCACATTTGTTTCTAGTTGTTGTTGCTTCCTTTGCCCAATATAAATCTTTTAAAACAATATTTTATCCTATTCCTCAATAAGTTTTCTTCTTTTTATTGCTTTAAGCAATTAGGAGAGTAAAAAATGCCACTGTCTTATCTCTTGCTCTTCTACTATCGCAAATATTTGTGAACTCGCATCTTTCTTATTAGTTGACTCTCTTTTCTTAAGGCTCCTGCTTATATTAATATGGAAGTTAACTCTATGCATATTTGGAACAGCTTCTGCAAGCATGTAATTTTCATGAACATGTACTGCAGCACTTTAAGTACTATTTTTCATCTAATTTACGTTTCATTTGATGCATTGGAAATACTTTTATTAATGAAGACCCAGAATAGATCTCTCAGTAGCATGGTAGTAATATGATTGAACTTGATTTAAAAAAAAAAAAAGAAGTTGATGCATTATCTGTACAAGGGACTTGTGCTAAATTGTTATTTTATGCAAATCCATATAGTCGCTAATCATGCAAGTGCAATTAGTTATAGATGTTTAAAACAACAAAGCAAAACAAACAGTATTCCCTACCCATTCATTTTAGTGTTGCCATAATAATTTTAAAGTAAGTTTGCTTAGATGAGCACGACTGTCTGTGCAGCCTGGGCACCAAATGATTTCCTACCTACTCCTAATCCCTTATGTCTCATTACTGTGATTGTTGAAGCAAGTTAAGTGGTGTGAGACACTCCTTGTGTCATGAGGTAGCAGGTAGGTCATATTAACCCAACTTGTCTAGTGGTGCAAGAACAGCAAAGACTCTGAAATACCAGAAGATATTTTCCTTCATACAGACTAATCGGACTTCTTGGGGGTGTTTTTTTTTTTTTTAACTAATACAAAGTATTTATTTCTATTGCAGAAAAATTCATGGAACATATTATTACCTATCATGAATTTGCTGAAAATCCAGGACTCATAGACAATCCTAATCTGGTAATAAGGATTTATAACAGGTAAATTCTCTACATAATTATTGTATGGATTTCCCTTAAAATCTCCTCTTTAAAGAGCATTTCTCAAGTGATTTTTGCTTTTGATGGAACAGCTTTTTGGTTTTACAGAGAATGACTTTTGAACTGCAGTTCTACATTAAATTTAACTTTGACTGAAACAAGATTTTGCAGTGATTACCACTAATAATAGCAGTTGCTTGTAGCAAACTTTAGTTATTGGCATTAAATAGATATCTTTTCATTAAGAAAGGGTGTTTTGCATGCTAATTTACATCTGTTCAGTGTTTTTAATGTGTTATCAATAATGTGTTTTAAAACAGGTATTATAACTGGGCATTGGCTGCTCCAATGATTCTGAGTTTGCAGGTGTTTCAGAAAAGTTTGCCCAAGGTAAATAGACTTTTTTTTCTTGGAACATTTTGCATGTAATAAATGATTCTATTTTCCACACAAATTAAAAACATGTCTAAATTAAACTAAATATTTTCAGGCTACAGTTGAGTCTTGGGTCAAAGAAAAAATGCCAAAGAAGTCAGGAAGATGGTGGTTCTGGCGCAAGAGAGAGAGCATGACTAAACAGGTAATTGAAGGCTACTTTGATTTGGGTTCACTTGGCCATTAAAAGGGCGGGGGTAGGGGGGGATGGGGAAAAGGGTCTGCAGTGTCTTACAGTGCTTCTCATGTAGCTTTCTATCACGTCCTGCCACCTGTGAGTTATTTAGTGTTGTAGCTAGCTACTTTTGCATATTTAAAGTCTCAAATACTATTCTTTATTCACCAATGTCTCTACGTGGTTCAAACGAACAAAAATTCCTCAAAACATGAGACAAGTTTAGTTGTTGTACAGTGTTATTAAGAGCCTTCCTTCTAATTCATAAACATTGTCAGAGCTATTCTTCAGTCACTGCAGTGTGTTTTAGGGATGTATACAAAAGTAGAAAAGAAGATGCTGAGCGGTGTAACTGATGTTATGCTGAGGTATTCCGTTTTAGATTGAACTTAATCCAAAGCTTGAGTGGGCATCTGTGAAACTTAATAAAAAATAAACAACTCTGTGTAGAGCATGACAGTTAAAATTTATGAAGTTAGAGGCGTTTGGTGTCAGCAGCCCCCTTACCACCAAGTTCATCATCTTAAACTAGCCCTTCTTAACATCTGGCTTTCAAAGTTCAATTTCCTGGAAAAATGAAAAGCTTTAATAGATCATTTCTTTCTAAGGATACTTTTATTAAGTAACTGAATAAACAATTTTGTGCACTTAATATAGTCTGTGTGCTATACTACTACTAGTAGTTTGCTTATATGTGAACTGTGCATTTTATTGGATCAGTTAAAGATTCTTAAAATGACAATATGTTCTTTATTAACATTTTATTTTAGATACCAGAGGCAAAGGAGGGGAAATCTGAGACACAGAGAGCAAATGAGCTGACAGCAACTGTAAAAGAGCAAGTTAATAGTAGGTGTGTTCCTGTCTGAAGACTATTTTGTGGACTGAAAACTCTCTCTCTCTTTTTTTTTTTTTGTTAATGAAGAATCAAGTAGGAATTTATCGTGGGAAGAAACATTTCTCTCTGAGCTATTGAACAGAAAACAGATGTCTTTGGCAAACAATTCAGGAAAAAAAATGTACAGCAAACAGTGCAGGAACTTACAAGTACACTACAATTATTTCCTAAAGCCTATTGTGTTTACTTCTTAAATCTTAACCTAACTGACAGAGCAATAAAGACATATATGGTAACCTTTAGCAGTGAACCACTACTCTGTAATTTATTAAACATAGTGGGACTGTTTCTGGGCTATTGTTTTCTTCTTTCTCTCTGTCTTTTTTTTTAAATCCTAATATTGTTTGAATAACTTGAACCATCTGCCACTTTTTTGTCACATGAAATAATTGAAACAATAAAATGGCATTAATTACTGTGCATGAGTTGCCCAAGATTGCAGTTGAAAACTAGAAATATCTAGGACAAAACTGTGTATATTCAGATTCTCCCATGATTTTACAAAGATTTTAGAGGGTTGTCAATGCCTTAGAGATTTAAGAAATTGTTTATATTGTGATTGATTACTTGAGAGAAATTAAATGCTTTTAATCATGAAATCTCTAATTAGCAAATAAATAAGTCTGTGATAAGCTTGAAAGGTGAGCTACTCCGCTAACACATCAGCCCCTAGTTCAAATTAGGTAGTAACTGGATTTTTTTTTTTTCTTTTAAGCAAAATGTTGTTGCTTGCTCTGTATCCCCTTGTGTCTACTAAACTCATCGTGTGGCTGCAGCTCAAGTGCACATAGTAGTTTCTAGAGTTCTACCAGTAGCAGTTTGCACAAGTATGACTTATTGGCATGTACTGGCTTTATCTGGGCATTCACTAGACTGTGGGCTTCATTTGTTTGAACCATCAAGCTAATGCTGAGTCCTTCATGTTAGCAAAAATGAATCTTGCATAAGAATATACAAATCTTAAACCACTAAAGAGTTTAATATACCTTCCATCTTTTCTGATCGGTGTCATGTTAGACCTGCAGAGGATGATTCTTCTAGTGATGAAGCATCACAGGAATTGAAAGAATCCCTGAAAATAGATTCTGTCGCAGTGGAGCTTCCAACTCATGGGAACACTCCATCTTATAAGAAGTCGCTCAGACTATCTTCAGACCAAATAGTAAGTGGCATAAAATTGAACATAGAATGATTCATAGTTCTGCTCTTTGTGTAATTCCAAAAGTAACACATAAACATGTTTCACGAAGTCAAAAGTGATTTAGCAGTTAAATATTTTCGCATTGGAATAAATGAATGGGTTCTCCTTAAAGCATTCTCCTTTTCTGGTGCTAGTGTGGGCAATTGCAGGGAAGAATTGTTTCTTTTTCCTGTTTGTTTTTGCTTTTCAAAATTGTAATTCTGTGTTCAATTAAGAAATTATAATTTCTTACAAATTTCTATAATTGAACTTCCGTATTAAGATGATGTCAAAAGTGACATTATAGCCTTCTGTAATGCGGATACCTTAATAACATACATTGCTGTACGTTGCTCTGCAGCTTACTCATTTCGGTCTAACTTGCAGATTAGTTCTGTGGCAACTTAAATACATTATCTCCTTTATCAAGAAAGAATTTTGAAATACCACCCACCAAGTCAGAAATATAATTGCGTGCTTGGTTTGTGTGCATGCTGACCATTTGCAACTCTAACTTTGCTAGTGCTCTTAAGTCTGCTTTAATCGTAAGAATTAAAGTAGCAGAGTTGGACATCCTGTATTACTACATTACTAGTCAGTGCTGCTCTAAGCAGACATGGAAGTTAGGGAAACCATGTGTACGCACACTACAAAATAGACTGTGATTTACTTTTTGACCAGTTAATCAAGGTAGTTGAGGAAGAATATTTGAGCCATTTTCTGTAGCTCTTCTGCAAGTCAAAAATTCTAAAATGAAGGCAATTTATATTTTTAATTATTTTAATTTATTTCAAAGGCAAAGCTGAAGCTTAGGGATGGCCCTAATGATGTGGTATTTAGTATTACAACTCAGTATCAAGGGACTTGTCGGTGTGCGGGAACAATATATCTCTGGAACTGGAATGACAAAATCATCATATCGGACATTGATGGAACAATAACCAAGTAAGTTTTTTTGTTTTCTTTGTATTTGGCGTTTTATTTTGCTTTATTATTGTTCTTCCTTTTGTAAGCAGGCAAAGAAGCTTTATTTAGAAAAAATGCAAAAGAATGCTTAATAAAAGTTTTAAAAAATGCTTGCTGCTTTGATTTCAATTTGTACTCATATTTACATCAGACTGAAAAGAGCATTTTAAAAGAATAATGTAAGATGTTAAGGCTTATTGTATAAGTGCTTGCCTTTTGAGACTTCTCTAGGTTTAACACCTATAGGTTAACTTGGAAACTGAGTTATGCCATATGGCCCTACTAGTTGATCAGTCTGGACTGGTTACTGATTCTCTGTAGAAACACCTAGGACTTTCTGCAATAATATTTCTGTGAATATTCATTGTAAATCATATGTTCATTGATAATTGTCTTTAACAAAACTTGTATATTTCATTTCAGCTCTCTCTGGTTTTGCTTCTAGGTCTGATGCTTTAGGGCAGATCCTCCCACAGCTTGGCAAGGACTGGACTCATCAGGGCATTGCCAAACTTTATCATTCTATAAACGAGTATGTATCCAACCTATGAAGCAACAAGGTTTTTGTTTGTTTTTTCTTTTGTTTTGGAACATGGAAATTAATGGATGGGTAATTGGATTGTTGTTGATAATTATTCAATGTATTACAGTTCATCAACTTAAGTGATGGAAAGTGAACTATTTGACATTCACAAAGCTAAGATGTTCCCTCTGAGGTAGACCATTGTAGAAATGTAAGCCACCACATTTAATAGTCCTTTTTTCAAACATTTCATTCTGCACTGACTTCTTAAAAATCCTAATACTGTTGTGATTTCAAAAGAAGATAAGACTTTTTGAAACCATTGTGGATGTGTTTATTGCCAACAATTCAGGTTGTTTATAAAGCCTTCTAGAAATACGGACCAATATATATTCAGACCCAAACCCTGTTCTCCAAATACATAAATATTTTGTGTTTCAATGTGTTTGCTACAAACTCAAGCAAATGCTCTTTAGGATATGATTCCTCATTCTGAAACAAGCCTAATT
This sequence comes from Crypturellus undulatus, assembly GCA_013389825.1. Classification (NCBI taxonomy): domain Eukaryota; kingdom Metazoa; phylum Chordata; class Aves; order Tinamiformes; family Tinamidae; genus Crypturellus; species Crypturellus undulatus. The sequence goes on along the minus strand of VWPW01001153.1, from coordinate 64,545 downwards.
ATGACTTGTACTTGTCGCTGCTACAGAGGCAAAGTGAGTGGCCTGAATCCCCCTTCTGGTTAATTATTTTGTGCCAGTTCTGGCATGAGAAGATGATACAACTCATTAAAACAGTGGAAGACTAACCCAGCAACATAGTAGTTTTCCTTTCCCCAGTTTGGCTTGGTCAATTGCACATGCTCAGCCTGTGATCTGGGAAGTGAAGAACCAGCAGAGACACCATTTCTGCAGCGATGAACTGTGTGTTTCATTTTAAAGTGTGGTAAACCCTTATGAATGTTCTGCCTGCCCAAGAGGCATCTAGCTTTGTAATGTTAATCCATCGGTAATTTGGTGCAGAATAAATGTACATTTTATTCCTCAATCTTCAGATTTGGTCTTTGGTCTAAGAAAACTTAGCAAGCTTCCTTTTTTTGAAACCATATTGATGCCAGAAATAGTACTTGTTGCTGAGAACAACCAGGTGACCAACTGTTTAAATACTTAGTAATCCAATTAAAATACAAAATTTTATTTTTGATTTGATGCTTAGAAGGCTTTCTTTTCTGAAAACTATTTTGGCTCTTGAAATCATTTGTTAAACTTAGCTCAGTTCTCATCTCTGTATTTGGAGCATAAAGGGTAGTGTTGGAATTATTTGCTACGTTGAATTAGGTCGTTGAAAATGTACATAAACTTTCCAGACTTTTGTGTATGTGTAGGCTCTGTACAGTCCTGTATAACAAATGAACTTACGGAGTCTGCAGGATTTTATTTAGAGACTTACTGAAGGAAGCAAAACAGTGAGTATTCATCAAGAGCTGCAAATTTTGATAGTAACCTGAAAGTGAACAATCAGCACTGGAAATCTGGCATCCAATGTTATGTGTGAAGAATATAATTAAATACTCCCCTCTCGAGTAATTTAGAATCATTGGTTTTGCACAATTTAGTCCATCAAACTGTGTCATCTTACTATACTGTTTCTTAGGCTTCATTTCAACTTGTGTATTCAAACTCTTATATGCCTTTCCAATTGGGAGCAGGCGTCTTTTTCTATATGTTTGTGCAGCTTACCACAATGAACCATTATCTAAATAGGTGCATCTGCACGTTGCCAGAACAGAACATTTTTCTTGGCAAGGAATATCTTCAGCAGGAAAATGAACTAAGTTGGAATTTCTTTTCTAGGAACGGCTACAAGTTTCTGTACTGTTCTGCTCGTGCCATTGGAATGGCAGATATGACAAGAGGGTACCTGCACTGGGTGAATGACAAAGGAACGATTCTCCCGAGGGGTCCTCTCATGTTGTCCCCCAGCAGTTTGTTCTCTGCCTTTCATAGGTAAGCATTGGAATTTCCTGTAACTAGGATAGGGACAGAACAACAACAAAAAAATAGTAGTAGTAGTTTAAAATTTTGTTGAGGTGCTGAATTAGACTTTATACCTGTAACCTACCATTCTGCCCCTGTGCTAGATTTATTGATGAGACTTGATGTCCATTTGGGAATCATTTCTAAGCTGTTGTTTCTTTTGGGTTTCAGGCATATTATGCTTTTGTTTCAAGTGACTATAAAATGCAAAATAGAAATCATAGGCTCTTTGCCTGTTTTCATCATTCCTTCAAACCCTCACTAGTGACTATTAGTAACTAGTAAAATGCATTTTTGGTATTTTTTTTTCTTTTAAAATACAGATGCAAGGATTCTAGTGCAATGCTACTACACAGGGTGGTGTATGTTGAGGGAGAAGCTGAGGAAATATTGAATGATCTGTAAATTTTGGGAGTGCTCCATACATACATAAATAAATATTACAGAACAATGTGGAGTTTAGTTATGGTTTGACCTAATTAATTTTGGGAAAAGCTTGTAGTGTAAAACTCTCTCTGTTTTGTGGGGCAGTGGGAGTTGCTCATTTCTTTTTAACAAAATAAAAATGAACTGATTCATGGCGACATCAGCTTCTATTAGGGTCATCAATAATCCTTCTGCAGGCTTTCGGCCTGGGCGGAGTTGTAGCAGGCTGCTGTGTGCTCCCTTCAGTCTACTACTCCTGATTCACATGGTCATCTACAACAAAGCAGTTCTCAAACTACATTAGTGACCTTGGAATGTTATTTAACCTATTTAGGCACCTATATTTTATAACAAATAAAAACAGCATATTTCATTGGCTCTTGTATCTCGAAAAACTATTTGCCAATGTCTATGTAACTAGCAAAAGGAAGCAATGACAATACAAATACCAGATAAACAGAAGGAGGATGCCCAGTATCAATTTGTGATTTAGAATGTGACTGTTCAAATTTTATTTTAGGGAAGTAATAGAAAAGAAGCCTGAAAAGTTCAAAATCGAATGTTTGAATGATATCAAGAATTTGTTTGCTCCCAGTAAACAACCTTTCTATGCTGCTTTTGGAAACAGGCCCAATGTAAGTCTCTCCCTTTCTAACTGAAGGATTAAAATGCATGAAATACTTGGGAAACAAAAGAAATAGGGTTTTCTTTTTGTGTCTGTTTGAATTAGCCTAAGTAAAAGCTAATACAGCCGCTTATGTGCAAAAGGTTGTGAAAATGTATTAGTGTTCTCAAGATTTTATTCAATATGTAACATCTTTCCTTCTTTTTCAGCCTGTTTGACAACTTTATAACTTGTGATTATTTGTATTGGTTTTATCCTTTTTTTTTTTTTTTTTTTTTTTAAGTCAAAATAGTTGTTGTAGTTTCTCTGTTGCTCAGTGCTATTGTAATTGAGTTAGTTAGAGGGAGTATTCCTAAGAGAAGAATTGAATATTGTCACAAGGAATAGTATTGTGTGGTACAGATTTTGTGCACGTTTGTGGTACCAAGTTTGGGAACAAGACTCAAGGGATTTGATGAGGGAACAAAGGGGTTCCTCAATAAGAGAAGAAAGGGATGGGGGAAGGAATGTTTGATTTTTAAGGACAGTGTTGCTGTATTCTTTTGAATCAGCTTTTATATCAGTTTATAAGTTTTCTCATTCCTTCAAGAAATTGTTATACCACATTCAGCAAGGAGTCAAAGTAGACTGATGATCCTTTTTCTGTGCTTTGCTCATTTTCTTCTGTTCTTTTGTCCATGCTGTTTGCAGGATGTGTATGCCTACATGCAAGTGGGAGTTCCAGACTGTAGGATATTTACTGTGAACCCAAAGGGTGAACTGATCCAGGAACGGACCAAGGGAAACAAATCCTCGTAAGATCATTTTTGTTATTTTAGATAGGAAAAGTATTTAGGAGTGCAATTAGAAAATAATTGTCACTGTGGCCAGGATGATTTCTTATGATCTTCTATTACAAAACTTGAGTACTTAATTTGCCGTAGACTTTCAGCTTAGGATACCTAGGTGTGGCTTTTGAAAAAGAAAACTGAAAAAGAGACTGAAAAAGAAAAAGTAGCACTGCCTTATTGACTGTAGACTTCTGGACAAAACTTCTAAAGCTCTTTTTGGCTACAGCTGAGCAGTGACTAGACAGTGGAATAATGGTGTTTCTTCTCTTTTAATATAGGTATTTCAGACTAAGTGAGCTTGTGGAACATGTGTTCCCATTGCTTAATAAAGAACAGAGTTCTGCCTTTCCATGCCCAGAATTCAGCTCCTTCTGCTACTGGAGAGAGCCTCTTCCTGACCTGAACATGGAAGACCTAGTCTGAAAAGCACTCTTCTCCTGGAAGTGGGATTTCAGCTATTCAACTTCAGTTTAAATGTGAAGAACTTCCTTAATGAAGATGCTAATTTATATACTGGGTACCATAAGTCTTACTAAAGAAATCACTTTAACTGTTGGTTTGACACAAAGAAAATGCAAAGCTGCTATTTTTTTTTTCTTGACGTGGTTTTGTGGGTTTCTTGTTTTGTTTGGTTTTCCTGCCACACTTGTCTTTGCGTAACTGTTCTGAGACGCGTGGGATCGGCCTCTCCGTGCTGACAGTGGCACTCAAGTGTTTCACAGCAATTAATGCTGAGGTAAACTATGACTTTGCATTTTCATCAATACAGACCTTATGATAAGCATAGACTTTTGTATTAGTCTCAATAGTATATTTTTTAAAAAGAAGCCAAAAAGATATAGAAACTGCCAAATATAATGTCAGACCTTTAATAAAAAGCACAGTCTAATGTTCAGATGGATATTAGGCTATTTATAAAGGAGCCAGAAGCTAAGAACAGTGTACTCTTTCTCAAATACAGAAAATGTGTAAACATTATCAGCCTGATAGGCTCTGAAGACATAAATTTCCTCTTTAAATGTAAATATGCCTTTTTCATGCATACAAGACTGTGCTTGTACAGTTCATGCTCAAACGAACTTTGCTTACTTTTTTTAAACATGCAGAGCGTAGACCACTTTTTGAGCTTGTTAAAATGAAAGTTGTCTTCAGACACTCATATGGCTTTTGTTGTTTGCAGGCTGCACTTTTTTATGTTATATTTCGATCAAGAGAAATCTTGAAGAGTTCTTTAAGAGTCGGGGAACTGGCATTTTTTTATTTCTGTGTTCAGTACGGAGATGCATATGTGCTTGTATGCTGTGTAGGCCAGTAAAAACTATCTATGTACAGATTATATTCAGGGAATTGTAATACTAAGAAAATGATGTATTTAATTTTTTAATTATCTAGTGCAGGTCTTTCCAGAATACTGTATTGCAGGTTTTCAGTAGCTGGAAGGAAATGCAGCACAATAGTGAGATTCTAGGTATGAGAATGGTTTAAATGCTGCAGAGCAGAATGAAACTTTTTTTTTTTCTCCTGAGTAATTTGTGAGTGTTATGCTGGTCATTCCTCAGGTTCAGATCAGAGCCTGTAAACAAACTGCATTCCAAGTCCAGTATTTATCAGCTGTAAAGCCACCTAGTACTCCTTTTAAAGTACTTGAAGGCAAAAAGCTCCGCTTTTTAGGTTGAGTGAGTGCATTTAACTTCCTTGGGACAAATCTATGATAAGAATCTGTGTTTTCAGCCCAGAGGGTTTAAGGATTATGGTCCCGTAAATCAGTCAGTCCTCCTGGGCTTCCTGTAGCCCGCAGCCTTCCTGGTCACTCTTTTCCCGAGCAGTCCATTTGGGGCAATACCCCCGATTTCCAGCAGATTTTGGTGGGCGGCGCTTGCCCTGTGCAGCTCCTCGTGGTCGCGTGGCTGCATGCCGAGGGCAGCAGTGGTGCTGGGAAGGCAGCAACACCGCAGCCACTCAGCCTCCTCGTGCCCGGCAGGGCAGAGCAGCAGCTCGCGCTCCCTGTTCTTTGCCATGCGCACACGCTGTGCTGAGAGCGTCTCCCCACCCACGGGAAGCTTCTCTGCATGGGCTGAGCAGCCTGTACTGTGTGGCTCTCGTGTGCCAGAAGCCAGTGCTAGGCGACTGGGGACCTGATTGGGAGGCAGCTTCTGGATCATCAGATAATGAAGTTGCGTTTCAATTCTTTGTGTATTGCTGTGTCCACAAAATATTAAGTAAGGAATGGAGGGTGAGCAGAATCATCCTTTCCAAGGAGTGGCAGTGAGAAACTGGGAAAGGAGATGGAAGATGTCACTGCCTGTAACTGGTGACAAGTGTCTAAGTGAATTGAAAGGCGGCCTCATTCTTGCACTGAGCCCTGTGCTTGCTGTGGCTGCGCTTGCCTGGGCCACCAGCCTGCTTGCTCTTCAGCTGGATTTCGTAGGACTCCATTCCCCTCAGAGCCTGTCTTGCCCTCCTGCAGATTCTTGTCTTGCCCTGGCAGAAGCTTATAAACATCATTACAGGTGCTTCTTCCTTTCTCTTCTTACCTTGTGTTCCATAGGTATTCTTATTAGAAAAAAAATGTCATGATCACTAAGAGTTTATTACCAAGTTTTGACTGCATCTTTCTTGATTTTTTTTTTTCTTTTTTTCTAACTTGATTAATTTTTTTCTTAACTTGAATTCTGCTTATCCTTTCAGATTGCCATAGATGAACCAGGGATCTTACACTGGGGACTGATCTGATCAGTGTGACAGTTAATATCATATACATCTCCAAATGCGTATCATTTAAGCTGGTATAGATTACAGGGTTGTGTGGCTATGGAGAGCTCCTCATTCTGCTAAACTCTTATTTTGCATTATAGTGATCTCCAAAAAACAGCTTAGTTTAAAGCTGCTTGGAAATTGCTTTTCCAATCTCTCAGTAACAGCTATAAATTTGATTTTTTTTTTTTGATAAAGTGTAAAAGTGTTGAGGTTTTCTGATGCAAATATGGTGGGATTTTTGTCTTTAATTTGGAAACAACTTTTGTTTGAGGCTTTGTTCAGATTTTTTAATCCTCGTTAGGGACAGAACTGGGGGAGCACCATTCCTGTCATTGTATACCTACTTAATTTGGATGCCTGAGCACTTTATGGGCTCTAGAAAAGACATCTTATTACTATGAAACCACAGGCTTGTGCTGCAATATTAATATGAAGTGGAGTAGATAAGAAAAACGTGTTAGCTTTTTTTTGTTACCTTAGTCAAGAGAGGTGGCCTGAAACTAATGTTTAAAAATAAGTTGTGCTGTCCTTCTTTAGAATTAGCACAAGCTAAATCATTCTTTCTATGAAAGAGGAACTTCTAAGTGTATCTGTCTGAGGGCACATACACATTGAGACTGTGTTGTTGAAGATGCAGATCCTTATGGCATTGGAACCGCGTCAGGAGTCAAGGCCGTGATACGGATCTGGGGGAGATGAGGAACGTTGCAGTTCAAGTCACGTTCATCACTTAAACATTGCTCATTTCTGCAATTAAGGGTTAGCAATCTTTTGTATGCAAGTGATAAACATACCTGCACTTTTTCTTTTTTGCTCTACCGTACTTACACCTGCACTTCAGAAGAAGGTTGGGCTTTCATCCTGTTAAGGATGCAGTTGCATGTCCAGCCTTGGCTCACGCTTCCTGTCATCAGAATATTCCTTTAAAAGTTTTTTTCTTTTTTCTTTTCTTTTTTTCTTTTTTTTCTTTTCCCAACTGGCAACATTTTAACACTTGTGTCAACTCGATTATGGAACTTCTGAAGCAACCTCTGAAACAGCTCATGGTAAAACCAGAAGGGATGAAAGGAGATCTCATGTTAATATTTCATACAAGTCTTGTACAAAATGCTCTCAGATGAGTGAGAGTTGTTTTAAATGACTATAGTGACTTTAGTGCAAATTCATAATGAAAACATCAAAAATGCAAAGTGAAGTTGAGATGCCTTTAAAGTGTCATTTTTTACCTAAAAAAAAAGTTTCCAAAGTTAAATCCCACTGAATAGGTTTGTTTTTACAGTGTTAATGATTTCCAAATAAAAGTTACATTTATGTTGAATGTGTGGAATATTTGATTGTTAGACAACCCAATCAGTAATAGGATTGTGTGTTTCAAATTGTCAAATCTGTGACCATATCAATACTTTTCTGTTTTAAGTTTCTGTTGATACTGGACTATCCTGGGTGCAGTAAGCCACACTTTGGTGCAATGTTTATTGATGTTCAAAACAATGTTACCACAATAAACAAACTTAAACTAAAGATTTTCTTCAGTTTGTAGTCTCAGAATTTCCATTACTAATGTAGTTAAGTACGGGTTTGTTTAAATTCTATTCATCTTTTAAACAGAACTCCAGTTGCTTTGCTCAGGACTGTGACACACTTGCTTCCTTCCACACTCCATTGATTTCTTAAGGACTGTTGTTACAACTAATTGCTGTTATCAGACTTGCCTGTTGTGCCAATGCCAATATTGTATACAAACTGTATATAAACTGTACCAAAAAGCAAACTTACATTGTAATATATAGCATTAGTTGACCCTACTTGAACTTTGGAGTAGATGATCTCTTCAAACCTCAGCCTTTCTGTGATCAGCTGACATGCTGTGGTCATAGGTGCACATATCTAGAATATGTATCAAGTATATACATATTAAGCACATATCAAGCTATCTTGAAGAAAACCTTGCATTTGTAAATCTGCCTTAATTTGGAGTTTTATGCCATTTCCATCCACCTTAACATTTTCCTTTCAAGGTTAAGTATTGCCCTCCACGATGGTGCTAATTTGTTTGTGGACATCACTGTAGAAGCTGTCACCCTCTCCTGTGCCCTTCGCCCTCTCCAGTAAGTGACATGTGGTGGAGGTGGCAACTTAACCAAGCTGTGAGGTAGCTGTGTACAGGTGACTGTCCAGGGTCTTTACCAGAATCATGCACTACTGTATTTTTTTTTAAGAGAAAATGATCATCTGGCTCGGACAATCTTGAAGTGATTTTTGAAAACATTTCAGAAAATTCTGGTATCAAGCACATCAATACTATCAGTGGCTAGTCTTAAGCATGTCGGGGTGTGTGTGTGTGTCCCTGCGCATCTTTTTGCAACACGCACAAATGTGGCTTAGTCCAAATGTATCTTGATTATTCTTGACATTCCCAACTAGAACTTTTCTGACAAAATATGATTTCACAGGAGAAAAAAAAATCAAAAACATGAGGAGCAATAAACAGAAGGTCTTCTTATAGAATCATGGAATCATTATTGTTGGAAAGGATCATTGGAGATCATCTAGTCCAACCCCCCTGCACATGCACGGTCACCTAGAACACATGGCACAGACTTGTGTCCAAGAAGGTTTTGAAGATTTGCAGAGAGGGAGATTCCACAACCTCTCTGGGCAGCCTGTTCCAGTGCTGTGTCACCCTCACTGTTAAGAAATTTTTCCTGTGGAACTTCTAGTGCTTCAGTTTGTAGCCATTTCCTCTAGTTCTTTCGGTGGCCACAGCTGAAAAGAGGCCAGCCCCATCCTCCTCACTCTCTCCTTTGAGGTATTCATAGATCCTGATCAGATTCCCCTCTCAGCCTTCTCTTCTCCAGGCTGAACAGGACCAGCTCCCTCAGCCTCTCCTCATAGGGCAGATGTTCCAGGCCCCTGATCATCCATTTTTGCTGGACACACTCTTTTTCTGAATTATAATTCATTGAGCTCTAGATGGTTCTAATACCTTGCTCTAGGTTTATCAACAATCAAACAGCCTCTCTTGCCTTTCAAAAGACCTACCCCTTCTATCAGAAGGGTAAGGTATGTCTCAGTGTTATGGATGCAGCCCTGTGCCACATGCTCTAGGTGGCCTCGCTTGTGCAGGGCGGGTTGGACTAGATGACCTCTAGAGGTCCCTTCCAACCTTAGGCATTCTATGATTCTATGATTCTGCACTTGCCCTTGTTGAATTTCATGAGGTTTCTCACTAGCCAGTTGTCCAGTCTGCCCAGGTTCCTCTGGATGGCAGCTCAGCCCTCTGCGGTATCAGCTACTCCTCCCAGTTTCATATCAGCAAACTTGCTGAGGGAGCACTCAGTCCCTTCATCCAGCTCCTTGATGAATAAACTGAGCAGGACTGGATGAGGACTGACCCCTGAGCGACACCGCTAACAGCGCCCCCCGACTTCTTGATCAGTGGTCCTTGAATACCGACCAGCTCTCTTGGGTCCCCCTTCCTTCTAGAGCCCTAGGCCATGGGATTCTTCCAAGTAGGTCTCTGAAAAGGCCAGAGTTGGTCCTCCTGAAGTCCATGTTTGCAAGGCTACTTACAGCCCTGCTTCCTCCTCACTGGATCCTGAACTGCACCAGCTCATGATCACTGCAGCCAAGGCTACCCCCGACCTTCACATTTCGAGGTCCCTTTCTGTTTGTTAGTATCAGGTCCGGCAGCACACCTCTCCTTGACGGCTCCTCCACAACCTGGTCAAAAAGTTATCAGCAATGCTCTGCTGGAACCTCCAGGACTGTTTGTCTTTCCTTGACAGGCTGTGTTGTCTTTCCAGTTAATATCAGGGTGGTTGAAGTTCCCCATGAGAACCAGGGCCTGTGACCATGAGGTTACCTCCAGCTGTCTGTAGAAGGCCCCATCAACTTCCTCATTCTGATCAGGTGGCCTGTAGCAAATGCTACCACAGTGTCTCCCACATTAGCCTGCCCTCTAATGCTTCAGCACAAGCTCTCAACTCGCTCATCATCCACCCCCCGGTTGAGCTCCGTGCATTCCAGTTGCTCCCGTACATAAAGAGCAACTCCACCACCTCTGCTTCCCAGCCTGTCCTTCCTAAAGAGCACATAGCATGACAGTGGCACCCATGGCAGCATAGCTGACCATGGCAGCAGCACTCCAGTTGTGTGACCTATCCCACCATGTCTCTGTAATTCCAATGAGATCATGACCCTGGGACTGCACTGGGTCCTCCTGTTTATTCCCCATGCTGTGTGCATTGGTGTACAGGCATTTTGAGCCTGCAGGTATGTCCTGTAGAATATGTCCACCTAGTCCGTGATTAGCACAAGGAAGTGACTTGGGAGCAGCTGGTGTGGACTGACGCACGCCTGTTAGCGCTGCTCTCCTTGCAGGAGTCCAGGTGCATCACGTTTTCCGGGAGCTTTTACCCCTTTCTCATGTGCAGCTCTCTCGAGTGGCTCTTTGGACAGCGAGCAACTGGGCCAGTGCCAGCAACACGCGTGATACATCCTGCGCCTGCCCACTGTTCAGCCTCATTGCAAATATGTGGCCTGAGCGGCTGCTATTTCTCCTGTGCTCCTCTTGTCTAATATTAAACCCAGCTGTGGTCTTTTCCTGTCTTGGAGCAGCCAGTCTCAGGTGTGCAGAAGATTGGGGCTTCTACTATTTCTATGTCAGATCTCCTTCAGAAGCTGCTGGGTGCCTGGTCCATCTGTTGGATGCCTAAGCTGCAGCAACCCCTTTCTCAAGAGCCTTGCCCTGCCAGTGAAGTCTGTCATGGGCTAAAGCCCAACTCCACCCGGGTCTTGGGCTACAGGGTCAGGGGATAGAGAGCGGAGGGCAAGTTCTCCATGGATTTGCATGCCTGGCAGTTCCATTGCCCTGCTCCCGCATCTTTCACTCAGAGGACATCAGCACAGGTGGCTCCTGTGGTGTTAGAGACACGGTGTCTCCTTTCCTCTTTGTCCCTGTAACCCCTGTTCCAGTCGGCTGGGGCCTCAGTTTCCCAGAACGGGCTCCTTTGGTGGAAGGAGAAATGTTCTTGCATGTGGGGCACCATTTATGAATTTTGCACCTGTACCGGGAGGCTGTGCGTGCAGTGCTGTCATGTCAGGGAGCACCCCTGCCTGCCGCGGCAGAGGGCCAGGCTTTGGGCGAAGGTTTGGGCTGAGCAAAGCTGTGGGGCGAAGCTGTGGGGCGAAGCTGTGGGGCGGCCAGCTGCTCAGGAGAGCTTTGTGGGCAGGGCCGGGGCCGGGTTGCGCGCAGGCCTCCCCCGTGCTGCACGGGCAGAAGGCGCCGGGCGCAGAGCTGCTGCGCGTTTCTCTGGCGGGCACCGCACAGCGGGCGGCTCCCGTCTGTGTGGTGGAGGCTGCTGCTTTCACCCAACCCTTTTCCAGAGTTTTCATGTTTTGCAAGCAGAGCACTGTCTGCTGCTGCTCTTCCTGTATCCTAGTTAAATTTCCCCCTCAAATGTGGTGCTGCTCCTGTCTCAGATGGGGAACACACAAGCCCTTCTCCTCACTCAGGAGGCAGGGGCTGTAGGGACGGATAGGGGCAAAGCTATGGAGAACAGCCCTTGTGGCAGCCTTCCTAAGGATGGAAGGTGGCCGGGACCTGCTCTGAACCATTTCCCCTGCCCCATGTGCCCGGACACACGGACACTGGGGTGCGACATGAGGATCTCCCTGCCAAACAGCTGGGGCAGCTCCTCTGGGTGGGAGCCTGAGGCTGAGCTCCGTGAGAGCAAGGGCTTAGGGGCTTCCACGTGGAGAGCTCTGAGCTCAGCACAGCTGTGCACTGAGGTAAGCACAGGCAACACCGAGCCGCTCCATGGGCGCTGTGAAAGGCCTTTTCTTGCAAGGAAATGTGCCAGAAAGACAGTTTTGCCCAAGCTGTCACCTTGCACTGTGGGGTTCTGCTTTAAAGAGTAAATAGGAGGAAATAAGGGGTGCTGAGCTCTAAAACAAGCTGGGGACCTTCATCCTTTCGTAGGAAGTGTGGCCATGTTGTACTGATGAGTCAGGTACAAATATGACTGCACACGAGGGACAGCATCTCCTGTTGTAAAACTGACACAGTGCTGTGACCTGGTGGCTGAGGGATCTCGCTTACCCCAGCCCTGAGAGCCTGTGCTCTTTATGGATTTTTTGTCATCTTTTCCGCTCTTCCATTCCTACTCCGCCTTTTCTTTCCTCTCTCTCTTCTCACTTGCCCAATTTTTGGTCCCCCGCTTCAGCTGTGGGGATATTCTTTTGGAGGGAATAGGCAACAGCCAGAATCAGACAGAACAGTCTGGGGTACTGAAAGAGCAACTAAAACTGATAAAAATGGTGCCAGCAGTATTTCTATCCTGTGTATTGGCAGTATTTCTATCCTATGTATCATAGAGCCTATATCACAGTGCTTGATACTAAGCAAGCACTTAAAATACAAATGCAAGCTGGACTAGAAGCCAGAAATTGTTGTTTCTAAGGGTGGGAAAAGGAAAAATATCAGTTTATGGTGCTACTCTGTTCACTGGAAAGCAAAGGAGGATCAAGACATTACAACAAATAGGCTTTATTAATATTTGCAGTTGTTTTCAAATAGTTTTTCTCACATTTCTGTATTGCTGTAAGTATGTGGAGGTGTATGCACATATATTTAATATGTTTATATATATACACACACATAAAAGCATACTCTCAAATGCATTTGTCTGTGCTGAAAAATTACAGTAACATTCCTGTTTTTACCGCAGTCATGATAGCCAAATTGGTAAACGCCACAACCTGCTTATGGATTAACATGTTAGAGGATGTTATTTGTAATCTCTCAAACAACAAAGAATTGGCAGAGCTGTTCTTCTGCCTCCGGTGTAAGGGCACGTTGCAGGAGGTTTGATGCTGGCTCAAGCCCAAGTCTTTCTTGTGGTGACAGCATGCAGCCTTAGATAGTCCTGATAACTTGGTGAGTTAAACGTTATGCCAGCATCTGGGAACAAAGATCAGCCAGAACCTACCTGCTGATCAAGTGTCAGTGCAGTGCCCCTGTGCGTAACGGAGAGGAGGCTGGTGAGACGAGTGCCGAGCAGTAACTGTGCTCAAAAGTGTGGCCCAATTTTTTCAACAGATACAACTTACTTTCAAATGCTCAATATAGTATCTAGAGGAAACCATTCAATAAAGATCTGAATCTCCTGGTTGCTGCTGGGGAGCTCTTTTCCTTGTGTTCTCAGCCTTTGTAAGTGGTAGTGGTGGTGTGGTTATCTTTATTTATATACTGTTGCATTTTGTCTCAAACTGCCTTCCTATGCGTACCGCTTGCTGCGTTTCCTAGACCACGTGTGCTCTTCTTGAACGGCTCCAACAGGTTCGCTAGAGCCCCCTCAGCTAAACTGCACAAAGTTGCCGCAGGTAACCTGGGGGATATTGAGAGGACACGTGGTGGAAAAGCACGTGAAATCTTCAGTGCTTTGGGTAATGTCTCCACTATGTCTTAAGTCTACATAGTGTTTTTGAATAATGAGGTAGTTCGTATGTTCTGCAGTAAAAATTTACATTGCTGCTTTGCTTTCCTGGGGATATTGTAGGTTTTATGTCTCTTCGCTGCCTGATTTTGCCTTTGCCCTTACCCGCTTTACGACACTTTATTCACGGGAGCAGCACCTCCCTGGCTTTCTCCGTGCAGACTCGTCTTCACAAGCTCTGCGGCTAATGACCTGGGTCTTTGATTTACGTGCTTTACAGATGACTCTGTCTTGGGGACTCTGCTGCTGTGGGTCGCTCTGCTCTCCCCGAGAGGCCACTACTTGTGCTTGCTAAAGCACAGACATCTGTACAGCCTCAGCCGGTGCGGTTTGGCTTCCCTCCTGTTTTGACTTGAAATAGCAGCACCTGAGACGACTGATACTGTTCTGCACATTTGATTTGGCTAAGAATCTTGCAGTCCTCATATAGCACATTGCAACATTACCTTGTTAAGAAGTCAGGCAATTAAATCTCAGTCAGTTTCCTACAAAGGTATCATGAAACATGCAGTGTACCTGTTTTAGAGCTCCCATGCTTTTTTAAGGCATTCTTCGTTTAGAGATGCTTCCTATCTGAGGTGGTCAATGTTCTTGGATGTGGTCGTCAAATTCATAAACAAATCATGAAATGTTCCCTTCAATGTACATATTAGCTTGTTCTGTTGCTGATTCACACTTCAGACACAGAGAGGCCCTTTCGGGGGCTTCAGGGTGCTCTAGATCAGGGCTCTCACTCCTTCCTCTGAAGCTGTTCTGTTTTGCAGGGAACAAATGTCCAGTGAGTCTGTGCACGTGTCTGCTTCAGCTGCTGCTTTAATGAACGTTTTATCTGAGAATTCTTTTAAGCGGAGACTGGGACTCAGCTCCCACCTCCCTTTGGCATTCAGGAGGCTACAGAGTTGCAGCCTTCTAGGCTTGGTGAAGCTTCCAGTGAAAAGCTTCATGGAGAGTAACTTACCCCAATTACAACAGTTTTCAAAGAAATGGCAAAAATGGTTCAAGTCACCCTTAGGAAAGGCAGGAGTTTAGCACAGTGCTTCCTTGTCCACGATTTAGCCACTGTGCTGCTAGAGATGGGGGGTGTGACATTATCCCTAGAAGTTCTAAAACATCCTCTAAATATGCCTCCAACATTGGGTTTTGCTGATATTGGGTGATATAGTTTAGGAAATGCTTTATATCTGTGTATAAATAAATGGCAGTTATGTTTTGTTGTGAGAGCTGAAACAATCTCAACATCACCCGCAGCAGATCCCAAGTACAAGGAGAAACTTTCTAGAAACAGAAATGGCCCCGTCTGCTTAGTAGAGCCAGACGTGTGAAACTGTGGGCTGGATTTAGAAGGCCGCAGGGGTATTTAGGTAAGAATTAGATGATCCAACTTTTATTAACTCTAACATTAAACTTTTCACCACTGATTCTTAAAATATCTTACTTGGAGGGGGAAAAAAAAAGAATCATTTTTGCCAGCTAGGTCTCCCTAAGCACTCATCTCACTTTGTTTGTTTCCATGAGTCATTTTTAGAATAGGCAACAACAATGTGACAACACTTGAGTCATACGGAGTCTGGAGCCAACTTCTTAGAGCGCAGAGCTTCCTTGCGGAGAGTCTGAGCAAAAAAAAAAAAAAAAAAAAGAGCAAAAAATATCCTGAAGAGCCTCTCAGACTTCTGTACATAAATGTTAAAGAAATATGGTTGGTATAGCTGACTTCCTCCCCAGAAAAGCAGAAGAAACTCTACCCTGTCCTCTTAACTTTGAGATCTACAAAGGCAGTGGCCTGGGGCTGAAAATAAGATGAAAGAAAACCGAGAGCTCTGAATACGAGGGTCTACATGCAAGTGCACGAGTTCCTCAAGCAAACAGTTCCTCAAGCCGCAGCACAGACCAAGCCAAATCTGCAGGGAAGGGAAACGGGGAGTCTCCTTTCACACACTGAGCGGTGCCGGTTTGCTGTGGGCCTCCTGCTGCTGGCCGAGAGCAGCACCGATAGGAACAGCTTTCCTGCCACAAAATACACGCAGTCCTAGTGTTTGCTGATCCTAATACTGAGATTTCTGAAGATCAGGTGCAAAGAGCTCTTCCTGAAACATGTACTGTGAAAGGAAGGGAACATCCTGTGCTCCCTGCCCCAGCGCAGCGCGAGCTGCCACAGGGCTGACTCAGAGCTCCTCTGCGCGGGGAAGCTTTTCCTGCCTGCTTTTCTCAGAAGGAGCTCAGCTTTCAGGATGTGATAGTTTGTTGTGGGAAGGCCCCATCTCATTGCCTGGAAACTAAGTTATTAGGGAGTATCAATTCCAAACTATGCAACAAAGGCGTAAGTATTTATTTGACCTCCTCAGATGGGAAAGGCTTCAGCTAAATGAATTCTGCTGCTTATAGCATGGGGAGTTCTGCCTTCACCTAAAGGAATTGCTTGTTCTGAGGCTACAGACCATCTGTTCTGGATTTGTAAGAAGGAAAATAGACTTCAAACTGCTAAGATAAATACAACTCTCTGCAGCATGGATAGACTATAAAACCCATCGGTTTTATACAAGAATATATAGATGATAGCAGGACAGTCATCAGTGAAGCACAGCTTGACCTTTCTCAGCCATGGAAGAGAGAAATGTTAGCAGATTTAGACAGCCAAAAACTCATTTTTGTTAGGGGCCCCTTTCCAGTGGTGGAATGAGAAACATTTGGTGGGACTCTGTTTATCAGTTTAAGATATCTGCTTGAGACAAAAGTTGCTCCGTGCACATAAGTGGATAATGAATGTTTAAACAAGTTTCACTTAAAAGCAGTGATACAGGAGGCTGTTAAAAATGATGTGGCACAGACGGGTGTTTTGTGCATTTGACAGTGTTGGCTAAAAAGACCGCTTTCCTACATCACCAGCCTTTCCTCTGGTTTGTCTACCGTGATGCAACAGATCTGCCCTTTTAACACATATACTGTACGAGTTCCAAAAACATGAATTGTAGATTAAAAAAAAAAGCTTTTAAAAAATACAAAATATAGTTCAAGTTGCAGGTGCTTTTTCTAGCTTAGCACAGACAGTTCAGATTTTTCAGAACTGTCTTGTCCTAGAACTGAAGTTAATCTGTAACACCAAGCCTGAACATCAAGGGCAATATACTTAGCTGACTTCCTACCAAACATCAATTGAAAATAACTGCTCAAAATCTTTCAGTAATAGCAACTGTACCTTACACTCACATCTGTCCAGGGCAAACCTGAGTCAGGCTAAGCTTTTTCCTTGCACAGATGCTTTCAACTAACTGGAATGAGACAGTTGTCTTGCCCCATAACATGGCATTTGGCCCTTAAGGAGAAAAAGAAGAATGTAGAGTATCATTTTGCCTTGCACTGCCGTGGGGAGCAGCTGTCTTGAGTGAATTGCTTATGTGAATGTATTTGACTGAACCTACTAAATGACACAAGGAGTAAGAAGTCATCAACTATGCCTGATATACACTTACTTTCTTGTCCCTGCTTTATTGAAAACATGAAAATAGTTGACGATGGAGTTGTAAACTTCAGCAAGAATGTAAACTTCAATACACTAGGGAAACGGGCAGTGATACGCTAGGGAAAAGACTGAAAAAGCCCGTTTGCTAAAGAATAGCAAAGCACGCCAGAAAAGAAT
This sequence comes from Crypturellus undulatus, assembly GCA_013389825.1. Classification (NCBI taxonomy): domain Eukaryota; kingdom Metazoa; phylum Chordata; class Aves; order Tinamiformes; family Tinamidae; genus Crypturellus; species Crypturellus undulatus. The sequence goes on along the minus strand of VWPW01001153.1, from coordinate 47,421 downwards.
TTACTGGTATATTTGATAATTGTTCTGCTGTAGGGATGACCAGTGACTTGGAGAAGGAGCTAATTTAGCTACAAGGATATGTCTTTTGTTGCTACTTCTGGAACCGGACAAAGAAAAGGTCTCAGTGCAGACCATAAACCCATCACTGAAATCAAATATATAAACTGAATATATTAAAGCTTTGGATTTTATTACACTTAATTTCTTCTGAATATCTTACCCTTCTCTCCTGTTGAAGATAGACCTAGACATGAGAAATGGAAGGATAAAGGAGAACTCCACTAAATGTGGAGTACATTTCATCAGAGTCTGTGTAGGCCAGTTTGCCTCCTGTCACAACAACATTGACTTCATCTCCTGCCTTGAGGTGAAGAACAAGGTGGAATGTCCCAGGACCCCCACATGTCCGTTTCCCCGAGTAGGGTTTGTGATACTCCAGCAGTTCCCTTCTGTACCCTGCAGTGTGGAGCTGAGCGACGCTCGCGTTGGAGACAGACAGCACGGCCTCGACGTACTCGTCCCTCTCGGGAGCCAGCACGGCTGTGATCAGGTAGCGCCCTTCGTACGGTGACGTGAAAATGCCTGCACGGCACAGAAAGAGGGAGTGAGCTCTTCTGGTCCATTCAAAATGGAGAGGCAACACTGCTCAAAGAACGTCGATGAATCAAATTATATATACGTAAAACAACCCTTTGCTTCGTACATGGGTACTTGATACTGCAGCAAGGTCAGCTTGCACCATCGACCATTGACAGCAGTGATGAGAGCAGAGAGGTGCTCTGAGCCACACGGCACCGCCAGTATTTCAGGCTGTAGAAACTGCTGATACTGAGACAACACTGATGCCAAAGGCACCTCAGTCATAGCAGACAGCTTTGCTAGTTCCCACACAGCCCTAAGGCTTAAAGAGCAGCCAGGTCGAGAAAGCCCAGAAGTGTCTGAGGGTGCATGAGGGCTGGAGGTGGTTTACATGGCAGATGTGGTCAGACTATAGATGTGACTTACAGGCATAAGGCCATATTCACCTCCTTCTCCTTGCACAGAGAATTTCCCCCATGTGCAGACCCCACNGCCATATTCACCTCCTTCTCCTTGCACAATTTCACCCATGCGTAGACCCCATAAAAAATCAACTGCTGCTCTTGTTTTAAAGCCTACCAGGACTTGAGCAGAGGGAGTTACTGCTCGTGACCTACACCTACCTGCTGCTCCCCTGCAGCCTCCTCCCTCCCTTCCTCCCCGAGGCCACCTGGCTGGCCAAGTTGTACTGGAGCAGGTTAGCAAGAACCAGGACCTTGTCTCTGCAACCTGGGCCTGAAGTGGGGTGAGGTGCACAACCAGCTCTGCTGGCTGAGGGAGCAGACACTAACCCTGGGCAGCTGTAGACAACCAGCAGCTGCGAAGGGCACGACTGTCCACACCCACAGGAGGTTTTTACTCAGGAGAACCTGTCTAGAGGGACTTGTGTGTCTTATTTGTTCAATGCACCAGCCAGACCTGCGATAGCATCAGTCACTAGTAAGCCACGCTGTTGCCCAGCTGGCTTCTCGATGGGCCCGCTCTTGGGCTGCTACCTGTGTTGGGATTGTAGTAGTCGCCGTCGTTCACGAGCACTTTGTTAAAATGAACCACGCCAACATCAGTGGGGAAAGGCTTCTGTGTGAGCCCAGCAGAAAAGGACACCAGGGAGGGCACAGCTGCAGCAGGTCCTACAAGAGAGGAGAACGTGATTTAGGGTCACATCAGGAGGATGGCACAGCCTTTCCCAGTGGTTTGCAAGCCAGCATGCCTGTTCCTGCATCTACTCCACTCAGACTAGTCCCGTCACCCCCCTCAGGGGTGAAACGAGCAGAATATGTCTCTCTGGCCCAGGTCCCAGCTGTCTTACTGCAAACAGACCAAGGGCCATGAAAACCCCCCCTTGGGCACAGGTTTCCAGCTCTGGCAGAGGAGCTCGTGCTTCTGGTTCCAGCTATCATCAGAGCCTTCCTTTCCCTCTAAGGAAAAGGTAATGTGGCTTGTAAAGGCTGAAAGTGGAAACACCAACCCCACTGCATTCAATACCTTTTATTTCTGTGGGCTTTCTTCAGAATCCAAGCCACCTGGGATGTCTCTGCTTTAGGTTATTGTTGCAATGGCAACAGAAGCCCTAAAGGTTCACAGCTTCTGCCAACTTTCCTAGGTATGTTTCAAGTGCATTTTAAAGAGAATCTGCATGCACCTTAGAAAATCCCACCTTTGCTATGAAGGGTACAAAAACTAGCTACAAAAACAGATGCTTCAGTTTTCAATCAAAGAGAACCATGACTGGAGCGTGTTTTTTTAATTTTTTTTTCCTCTTTCATTCTTCTCCCCTTCTCTGGGACTCCTCAAATTTAATTGTTTGTTTGTTTTTATCATTGTTTTGTTCAGTGTTTAGCTGATAAGCAGGTGGCCTCTATGAACTCATTGTGCTGGACAGGCACAAAAGAATTGATTATTAGGACAAAACGTATTCAAGTTTTACTTTTAGCGGATTGATATAACAGCAAGTTAGTAGTGATCAACCACTCATTAGTCTCCCTTTAGCCTCCTTCACTCCAAATGCTCTTCCCAGGGTAGGAACACTGCTTGCAGCAGTCAGCTCTTGCTGCTTTGATTAGGCAAATAGGACTTGAAGTTGTCCTCAGTTGCTCTTCCCCTTCTCTTACTCCATTCAGGGTAAGATCTATGTCTTTTCTGGGCTGTGCGAGCAGGCAAGCCTGCTCCTTTCTTAAATAAATGTTTGTTTTCCTCTCTCCAAGATGCCAGTGAGCAGTCAGTGATACCAATGCCCAATTCAGATTATATCATGTAAAAATATAATTCCAAACCGACAAAACTTCATCTAAAAGGTGGATGAACAATGTTGCCTTTTTGACTAACTTGATGCAGTGTCAAGGTGGAGACGAGAGCGGGAGGGGAAGACACATGTAACTTCAGGCCTTCATAACCATGAAGAAACCACCATAATTTCCCTCAGGGGCTGCTAGCCAGCTGCCCAGTGTATCTCTGGAAATCACCTAAGTATTTTGTCTCGGGCCCAGAAATGACAGAGACAGAAGCCTTTTCACTACTCCTACCTCCCTGTGTACATGCAAGTGCTGCAGTGAGCTAAATCACATTATTCAAAAGGACGAAAACGAACTAAAGGAACATCCATTTATGGAGCTTCTGAAACGCTCTACCACCTTCAACACCTCACAACTTACAGAGAGTCTCTCTGTCTTCTCGGCTCCCCTTGGGATTCAGAGCGACTGCACAGGCACCTCACCAGCCACTCTACTCTGCTGTCTCATCCAGGGAGGTTTCTCTCGCCCCGCAGGTTTCACTGCTCGTGCTCAGCGCAGGCTCCGCGAAACCTACACCATTTCTCACCCAGACGTTGGCTCATTCTGGGCACAGTGAAGCTGCAGTCTTAGGGTAGTGCTACTTTCTCCCGTGTCTGTTAGTAACAGGGACTTCTGCTGATAAATCTTACTACCTACCTGGTCCTACGTGAGAAGACCTGTCTCCTACTCAGGCCCCATGCCTTCAGCATGTTTTTAGGAATTTAGCTGATCCTTCAGCAGCAAAACACAACTTTGAGTGCAACTGAAAGTTATATTGCAGGATGCACACGAATGGATAGCTAATGAATCTGAAAAGCTTAGAAGATATTGTTTGGTACAGATAATATTCAAATTGGGCCTTAGTGTTCAAGGAGAGGATTAAAGTGTCCCAAAGGACAGCTCGGGAGCCTTTAACTTCTTCCTCAGAAATGCTCTTACACAACGGAAGCTATTCAGAGATAGAAATGAAAGAGAGTATTTAGAAGGCTGATGAAATAATACAGACTTCTTATTGTAGAAGTACAGTACAAGGAGGTCTGATATTCTTTCAAATTATAAATTCAGTACCACAAAATGTACTGTGTAAAGACTCACAAAGACATTATAAACTGTGGTCTTGCTCTAGTTGGTATTAAGAACCCACTGATCTCTTATCTACCCCTAAATTCCTCCTCCAGTATGAGAAAGACCTTCCTGTCCTCAACTGCTAATTTTCCCTGTGCCGTTAGGTGCTGATCCTTGCCCCAAAATGCTCTTTGGCTGCTGCTCATGGGCAGTCATGGCCCTAATACCCAGGGATAGCTGGTGTTCACAGGAGTACACTTACTCCAATTTCTTTGACTATATCTGACATCTGAGTTTGCCAGGCATTTTGGGGGGTACCTTATGAGGTAAGTAGGGGATATCTCTTATTTACACGTCTTTGGTGCCCCGATCAGGAAAAGGGGCTCCTTGGGTAAGTCTGCCCCTCTCCAGGCCTCAGGACGACACTCATTTCGTACAACGTGTTCCGCCAAGCAACACAAGCACACCCTGCCTCCCACGGCATTGCACAACACTGCGTTGCACACGGCGTTAGCACAAACTTATTAAATCAGTGTTGCCTATAAACTGCAATAGATAATCTAAAGAGGAAGAAAATAAACCCCCCAGAAAATATACTTATCACAGAAATCTAGACATTTATATTGACTTTGTTGGCATTAGATAAATGAATATTTTCTTTATGTCTCATCCTTTTCCAGAAGCCTAACCTACTGCTTCTTGCTCTCAGCACCACAAGCCTCTAATGCTAACACTGCTTTAAGGCTGTGATTTTTAATTAGTAAGGGCAAATATCAGAATTACAGTATAAAATCTTTACAACTTTTCTTGCCAATCCCCAGATCAGTCTGCATGACCTGCGCCTGTCATTGTTAGGGCCATCAAACAAACCTCCAAAGTATGTTTTTGGTTGTCATAAAGTACTACTGTTTTATTTTCACCTCTTTCTGATGTTCCTCAAACAAATTTAGATGAAATCATCTGTTTTGAAGAGCGTGGGAATATCCACTTTGATATAGGATACCATTCCCCAAGGTTTGATATTATCTTGAGTATGAGGTTGTGGGCAGGTAGCAGCCAATAAACCTATTTATCAAGGCTAACTAGTATGTCCCACACAAAATTTATAACTGTTTATCATTCAAATATATGCGCAAACTGTAATATTAACAGAATTAAAAAAAAAAAAAAACAAAAAATCTAACAAACTCCATTTTCGATCTGTTTAAACTGTGGCTGACAACAGGGGCACTCGCCGTTTCACTGAGGGCAGTATCACACCCCTGCCATGACTCTAACAACACCTGTTCCTACCCCACACAC
>VWPW01001153.1:20053-42190 GCA_013389825.1 Crypturellus undulatus | reverse complement strand
AAAAAAAAAAAAAAAAATCTAACAAACTCCATTTTTGATCTGTTTAAACTGTGGCTGACAACAGGGGCACTCGCAGTTTCACTGAGGGCAGTATCACATGCCTGCCATGACTCCAACAAAGCCTGAAACTCTCGCACACACAGGACCAAGTCACTTACTAGCTCAGGTACTAAGGTACTTCAAGATCTTAGTTTGGGTCTTTTAATTTTTTACTGTAGAAATATGAAAATAATCAGAATTATATGTATTTTTCTCCGAGTCTAAATACTAAAAACAACATTTTGTTCTTTCAGCCAGGATTTTCCAGGGACCAAAATAAACATTAGATATCTGTGTGAAAATACAACTACCTTACCTTGCGAGTCTGTGGTAGGAGGAGATAACTTTGGATATCCTATAAAGCAAAAGTAACACATGTTACTCAGGGCACAGGGGAGTACATTAGGACAAAATATCAGTGCAGACCTCTTAAAAAAAAGACTTTTGTTACCAAATAGAACTCACTCAACATCTCTGATGAGATGTCCAGATCAGTGTTAAACTGGGGTGGTCATGGCAAGGCAAACCAAACTCACATTACAGCATACTGCGTTTCCTGTGAGTACCATGGTAAGAAAAGACTGTTCAAATTTCCCTAGTGGCAAAGACTGTTGCAGTTACCGAGGCTTTTGCATCAGCTCTGTTGACCTCATGCCTTGTGCAGCCGTGGCAAAGGCAGCAGAGCTGGCGTTGAACGTGTTTCCCGTTCCTGTAGCTGCCTGGAGGCTGCGAAGGCCACTTGCAAGTCACCTCCGCCATAAGCCTATTCCAAGCTGTAATAGCTAGAACGGGTCCACCAAAGGCAGAGATGCCTGGTAGACCCAACAGAGTTCATTTCCACCCCTCTAGCAGGACCTGGCACGTCCTTTGTGGTTACCCTCCCTTGGGTTTGGTTTCACCTAACCCTCTCACCTGGGGCTCCGGCATAGCCCTCAGCAGAGGGCATGGTGCTGTGACCCGCCTGCCCGTCCACGCTCCGGAGCCGTCCTCTTCCGGACATGGCCACGGTGCCCGGAGGGCCGGCCTCTCCGGTCTCCAGGATGATGCCAGTCGTTCCCGGCAGCAGCGGCACGACCGCGGAGCCCGGCAGCGCCGGGCGCGGGGCAGGTCTCGGCTGCAGGGGCACCCGCTGCCGTGGCGGCAGCACTCGGGGCCGCGACGGCAGCAGTGAAATGCCAGGTTGGGGCTGCACAGGCGGTCGCGGTGGCAAGGGCTGCCGGGGTGTTTCTGATCGCCCTTTGAGGTGCGTGGAGAAGAGGAAAGATACAAGTTATTCACCTAAAAGAGCATGAGATAAATAACTGTGCAATTTATGTAAAACAAATCCTGTAAAATGAAACAGGTCTTGTTGCAAGGCCTTCCGATCAAGGACTGTGCTGGAGAAGCTCTGTTCCCGCTTGAAATCCTACACGTTTCCCTCTTCCTTGGAGGGTGGCACAGGACAAGCAGTGAAGACCACTTGAAAGTCTCCAGCAGCCAGGACAAAGAGCGGCAGAAATAACCTGTGGACATTTACCAACGATAGCCTGACTGTGTTCGTAGTGTTGGCTCTGTTGCACTGCTACCTCCTGCCACTGCCTTCACCTCGGTTTCATGCTGCTCATTCTGCTGTTCCTCCTGCCTTCGTTTTAATTCTTTTGACCTCCTCTTCCTCTCATAGCTCTCAGACATATCTGATGTCTTAGCATGACTTAAAAAAAAAAAAAAAGGCTCCCACAGGGGAATAAAGGGAGTAAATGAACACAGAAGAGTTATTTTTCCTCTACTTTGAAAAGCAAGGGATTTTAAATTCCAAGTACTTCCATTACAAATATTTTCTGTCAATAAAGGGAAAACCCTAGGATAAAATTTACCAGAAAGATCTGTATTGTCTAAAGGGAAGAGATACCATTAAAGAACTTTTCCAGTAGGGCAGCCAATGCATCTGACGTCAGTGTTGAATACTGCTGACATGGTTACGTTAGTATATCTGGTCTAGTTTAAAGCTCTTTATGGGAATTACAATATATGCATAAAAATGTAGCTCTAAATGAAAGGTAAGGATGAAAAGTCCTCCTAAGTGTGAGGTTGACTTATGTCTAAATTACAAATGATTTCAGCAGATACAATGACAAAACTTTTATATGTAAGTTGAAAGAAGGAACCTGTCTAAATGCCCATTCCAGAGACCAGAGTAAAAAAGAAACCTTTCTAAATCAGCACTAGTTATTTTGGTTGCATTTTGTGACTGAAATATGTCTTTAGACAGAGAGACAGAAGTGAAGGATTCTGGACCAATGTCTTCTTGTAATTGGATCTGAACCAACTGGTCACTCCAGAGATGTCTGTTGAGATCCAGTGTGGAGATCACTGGCCCCAGCACGGAGAACGAAGCTGTCCCGCTGTGGGCTGTTCTGACCCGCCACGAGAATCGAAACTTAGACAAGTGAACGCACCACAGAGGTACGTAGATTTAGACCTGCTGCTATTAAACTGAAATCTTTCAATTAAGCTCTCTCAAAACAGATATTGGCTTAATATTCTCTTATCTTGGTATGTTTGTACTTGCCATTTCTCTTGTCACTTTTAAACTGTGCTTTATTACGGCAACGACTTGGGCAGGCACAGAGAAAATGAAGATGTGCTTGTTTTTCTGAGCCCTTAAATAACAATGAAAATCTTGAATCCTCTATCCCATGCAGATTGCTTCCTTGCACGCAACATCAATATTTAAATAAATTCACTTTTTTTTCACAAAAGAAAGAAATTCCAATATATCCACTGTATCTACATAAAGCTAAAACCAAATTTATCTGCATAAAGCTTGTGTTAAAGTCCCAATAGTGAGTGTCTGAGTTGAAAGGGATCTGATCTGCCACTTCTGCTTGCCTTTATGGTCTCTCCTACTGACAAAGTACTAATAAATCACTAGACAAAGATGATAACACTGGAGCCACCCTATCTTGACACTGAATTACATAACATGTGTTTTCAATTCAGGGAAGCAATGAGAAAAAAATGAATCCCTGATGAAGCTTGGGGTGCGTTTAGCTGGACCTGCTGAAGCTTTGCCAAGGATCTTACAAAACAGATATCTTTCCTGTTGTAACAAAAAAAAAAAGCTGGACAAGCAAACAAACAGCAGCGTTTAGATCATTATATAGCTGAAAACCATGACACTATCTTCAGCAGCTGTCTTCTCACTGCTCTGTTTATCATCATCAGTATAACTGGAGACTTAAGCTATCCGGTCACACAGAATATTCACTATTATCCGCTCTTTTGCTCTCAGACGCCACTCGGTAACTTATACATCAAGAAAAAGGCTTCCCTTTCAAGTTTAAAATAAGAATAATTTCATTCCCCTTCCCCTCTTAAAAGTAATTTTATTCTACGTGCTCAACAAGGGTGTTTCAAACTCCCCTGAAGACAGAAGTATTTCGCAAGCACCTGCAGGCACAACCGAGGCGTCTCCCTGGGGTTGGCTCCTCCTGACCCCACGCTCCCCAGCCCAGTGAGGGGCACACAGAGAGGGGCTGCGCAGAGCGGCCCAGTGCGGGGCATGCAGAGAGGGGCACCCCATGAAGCCAGGGCACTCCGAGCGCGCTCGGGAGCAGCCCGAAGACATGACTTGAATGTTCGTACAGATGCCAGAGAGACCCGCTTGTTCGCGCACAAAGTGCCGTTTTGTGCAAGCCGGCAGGGAGGCTACAGACACCAGCTATACGGCCCTTTCCTACTTGTGCCACAATGTAAAGATTTTATGCTGCCCTTTAAAATGCTGTTATTTAGGGCAGACACTTGTTTTCTCCAACGACAACTTCAGCAGTCAGTATTTAACTGTTATTCCTGAAATCCTTCTACACAGACAACTTCCAAAGGATTTGTAGTTTCAGTCAGATCATCACAACCAAACTACAATCCCAGCACAGTATCTGGCCACAGACCATGCTTCTTCCAGCTACAGATGACCCTGATGAATTTGTATGAATAGGCAGGAAATTATACAGTAACTTTTATAGACAACAGAACAACCCTGCCACCTTATTTAATGACGAATGAAGTTGCATTACCTTCATCTGAGTAATAAAAAAGGGTTTTGACCTTTTCGTATCTGACATACGATTATTCACTAACCCATCATCCCAGTTTGCACTGAGTCACTTATCGTAATCTGAGATCCAAAACACCTTTATAATAAAATCTAGGGAAAACACAGCCACGTTCTTATCTTGGGGGCCTTGTGCTCAGGTTTATAATATGTCGGACTTGGACTGGTTGGTAAAATTCTGTATTATAATTCCCGCAGTATCTCCTTGCATTACTGTCTTCAAACAACTGTGTAAGTAGTAACTTGTTTCTGTTGCAGCCCTCCCCAGGTCAAATGACTTCATGCGAATGCTACGATACGTTGGCAAACACTGCCTATGAAATCCAACATGAGCTACTGCCAGAATCAGAAACCTCTATTTCAGATAATACAGGTGCTGGGAAGATGCTGCAATGTGGATCATGGATTTAAATCCTGGACACAATTCTCACAACCAAGGACAGACCTTCAGTGCATCAGTAACATTGACCTCAAGCAGGAAACAAAAACAGTGAGCCCTACCTAATGCACAGAAAAGGGTTTCCAAGCTACTTCCAAAAAAAGGCCATCTTGCCAAAAGCTTCCTGGAACTCCAACTACCAAAACCTACTCCGGCTGCTCTGCTAGACGGCGTTATTTTAATTGGAAACATTCTGGGACCCAAGTATGTGCGTTATGAATCCTTCGGAGGCCAGGGGTACTCTCGAGCAGAGAGCAGAGTTCAGAGAATACTTGTATATCTGGAATCCAACAGCAGAGACTTTTCCCAAGGTTCTTAAAAACTAATGGTGGATGGAGGGCTGCACCTTGAAACCAAATTACGCCGTGGAAGCCGAGGCAGGCTCTGGCTCTGCAGTGCTGTAGCAGGGGCTGATAAACACCACCCGTGAGGCTGCCGGGGCACCTGCTCTGAATAGCAGGAGGAAGATTACTGTGTGTATCTTGGCTCTCTCCCCAATATCAGTCCCTAGAGCAATTTTTTTGAGGGTGAGATGGATGAGAAATAGGATTACGTAAATACATTATATTGCATTTTAATGTGTCTGTTTTTTCAAGATCTAGGGGTGAAGTCCTAACCTTGAGCAGAGTCAAGATTTCACCAAAGGAAATGTCTGAGAATTATGGATTTGCTCCGTTCCCATTCACTTCTCATAAAGGGAGAGAAATGCTGTTTTTGTTGTTTGTTTGCTTTTTAATTTAATACAAAAGCTTCTTAGAAGGATTTTGTGTCAAGTACTGCAACATGTTGGGTTTTAACAATTAATGACACTGAGCAAACAACGCATCCATCACAGGCTTTCAGGGCTCTGCCTCAGAGTGCGAAGTCTTTTCTTCCACCCAGAAATCATTTTTAGACCCTTCAAGTAACACAACTTCTTTGCTGAAGCAGGACCCCTCACAGCAATGTATCAGATCTCCCACAGCCCGCAGCAGCTGCAACAACCCACAAGTTTTTCACTCGGCGCCGCTTTTTCTGATCTGGGGCCAATCACAGAAATTGGCCTCTTTCCTGCTGCTCTCTTTACAACCGAATTCATGCTGCCCTTTAAAAGCGGATTCTTCCCAACTGCATCCAGGAATCCATACAGGGCTGGCCAGCCCAAAACTTCTTATCCTTAACAGACTATTCTTAAAGGAATAAAATGTCAAATTAAAAGAAACCAAAGTCTGCAGTGTTCTCTCTGGCAGGAGAAATCCACCTCACATTTGAGACAGTAATTCTTGTTATGTCAAATTTATCTCACGAGTATACAGAGTTTAGAACAGAAGCATATTCTGTGTTTCACAACGAATCGAAGAGTTCAATTTCAAACTAAATTTCAATTTCAACCTCTATTTCCTATGTCTTTCAGCCACAGTAACAGAAATAGGAACCCATCTTCCTTCTGTCAAACTTGGGCTCTTTCAGAAAAACCCACATCAGAGTGGACTGAGTGGCACCAGATGAGGCCCCTGCACCCTCACATGCACATCAAGGTTCCCCAGTGTCTCTACATCCCTGCCTTGCTCTTTGCAAGGTGTTACCATCTCACAGCAGTGTAAGTCAAAGGGAAAGTGCCTCTGCTTCTCAGGAGCGCTAATGCAAACCTCAAACCACTTGTGAAGGTGGATTTGGGTGAACACGTTAAGTGGCTGGCGTGTGAAAATATTCCCAGTTGGGGTGTGAAATATTGCCAACTATGTGGTGGGAATACAAGCCTCTGGCACGGCTACGAAGGAGAAATCTTAAATTGCTACACCAAGATTTGCCAAGAGCCGGTTTGTGGAAATCCTGAATCAAAGAGCGGGTGCTAAATTATAATCATTAATTCATTAATTAAGAACAAAATTTAGAGGGCTAATCTTACAGGAATAGCCATTATCATAAATTTGGATTCCTTTAACTTCATTTTTCTCCATTTACTTTTCAATCTCCTGAGAAATCAAAAATAATTTCACCCAACAAAACAAAACAAACAAAAGGAAATTAAAGATAATTAACTTAAATAATATCCACAGATAATTATTATTTAAAACTAATTTTAAATTCACAAACCAAAAATACTATTTTTTCCTTCATCCCTCTTTTTTGAAATACTTTTAATAAAAGACAGTCATCTCTATCTTTCTAGAACAGAGAGCCAAAATTAGAGAAATTGTTTAATATTAATTTTTCCTCCCTTGTTCAGCTCCTCTGCCAGTGATTCAGAAAATGCTAGCAGAAAACAAAGAAGGTATTAAAAAAGGAAAAGAGAAAGACCCACTTACTTGTGCCAGGCTGAGTTTTCATCATGTTTTCAATGTCTGTGGTGATTTTAGAGACCTGACTGTAAAAGTGTTGGACAGAATTTTTGAGGCCAGAAATATCTCTGGAATGGGATGTTATAGTTCCATTCATCTCACGGATGCAGTTCCATAAGCTGCTCACATGCTTATTCAGACCTTCTTTTATCCTCTGCAAGCTACCCGAGACGGAGTCCAGCTTGCCACAGACTTTTTCAACACGGGAGACTCTGCTGTCTACATCTGAAACACCCTGCTGGATGCCCTGGGTCTTCTCCTTACACTTGCTAAGATCATTCAAGACTTGGTCATTTAATTGCTCTAGTCTGTCTTTCATTTCAATACAGCAATTATCGTTAGCATGAGCAGTTTGATTTGCAAGTGTCCTCTGCATTTGATCAATTTTCCGAGAGACACCCCGTTGTGTTTTTTTACAGGTTGAATTGACACCCATAAGTTGCTCCCTGCAGTCACTTAAACCACCTTGAAGATTTTTCACATCTTTATCCATCACATTCAGACTATACCGGAACACACGCAAGTCTCTCTGCATTTTCTGGATGTCACGCTGGTTGCCCTTAACTGAGTTAAGTTTCTCATTTAAAGAGCCATTTAAAGACTGCAGAAGAACAGAGTTGTCTTGTGTTTTCAAAAGCAAGTGGTTGTATTTGTTGCTGCAGTTTTCTATCTCTTTACGAAGGTCCTCTGTACCTTGTGGTGCAGACTGGCACTTCTGCCCACAGAGGTGTTCGAGAGACAGTAATTTGTTCCTCAGGAGATTCATCTCTGCAGTAAATTGTTCATTTACAAATCCAGAGTCACTGGGCAGGATAGGCCCAGGGCTCATAAACATTCCATCTGGGTCTGTGGTGTTAGCAATCTCCAAAATAGTGCCACCAAGTCTGTCTTCCAGCCCCTGTAGCTTTTGATCAAACAGGTCTCTCAATTCGTCTACTTCAGCAGCTATAGTGCCCCGGAGGGTTTCTTCAATGTAAAAGCAATGTTCCTCAGCATTTCGCTCTGTAACATTCATCCTTGCATCTAGTTCCTCCAGTCTCTCACCAAACATGTCTTCTAAATCGGGAGTTGACAATCGACTGATTTCATTATCTATTCTGACATTCAAGATCCTGTGTGCCTCCGCAACTCGATCAATCTTCCTGTCTAAATCTTTTATCCACTGGTCATAGTCACTTCTACCCCCGTCTTTGCAACAGCTGGACTGGTTTGATGGAATCTGAGTTCGAAGAGTATTTATTTCTTTTCTCAAATCATTTTCCTTTCCTTTTATAACATCAATTATTCCTAAACAGTTATTTTCATTGTCATCACATTGCTGCTGGATATCCTGAAGTTTGTATTCACAGGAGTTCTTCAGATCTGCCATTTTCTTTTCAAACCCATCTAGTATTTCCTGCCTAAGTGACTCAAATTTTGAGTCTATATAGTCCTTGTATATATTATCACTAGGCAGTGTTATTGTAGGTCCTTGTGCTGCCTCCTGCAGTTGTTTCAATTGCCCTTCATAGCCTTTTACTTTTCCATTCAGTTCTTCCAGCTGGTCATTCCTGATCTTCAAAGTTTCTTTGACCTCAGCTAGCTCAGACTTGATATCTTCCATTTCAAAATCAATAAAAGGGTCTTTCTGGTCTCTGCTGTTGAAAAGTCCAGGCAGACGAATAGTGTCTGTTTCACCACTAACTGCACTGTCGGGCCCTGGGCGGTCATAAAGGTTGTTCAGCCAAGTGACCAGCATCTTACTGGCATCTTCTTGCACTGTCAGCTTTAGGTTTTCATTCACGCCTGCCAAGGAGGACTGCAGATCAAGAACTGACCGTGTAAGTCTGAATAGCTCTTCCTCAATGAACTGCATTTTCTTCTCGTATGGTGGAGGTTCTGGTACTTCTGTTGGCTCTGCATCTGTTATTTCAAAGAAACAACACAAAACCCGGATATTAATATTCTTAATAGTATCCATTTTGGGCAGCTGAGGACTTTATTTAAAGTCAAATAATGTTTGAATTATTTAATGCTAATCCCTTTTTTTTTCCTAGTTTTATTTTCAGTTTATACCAAGTAACTCCAAAAATGTTTTAGAACACTGGCCAATTTCTGACAAGATACTACAATGGCAAGTAATAAACAAACAAGCAGAAAGCCTCCCTATTCAAACCTGAATCTAAGCTATAGCATATATGCCATCATATATCCTTATACAACACAGTATAACTGTCTCAGAGTCACTGCGCTGCGTCTTTATAAACAACAATTTAGCATCTTCTGCTCCTGCATTCCCATTGCAGACTTCAGCAGCAATCATTTACACGTATAAAGCAGGTTTGTGCTCCAGTATTTTGCTGAACTGGTGTAAAAGCACATATACTGGACTGGGTTCTTAAGGACACTACAATTACCACATTTGTTTTAAAAATACTTGATTATTTCAGATGTATTTAAGTAAATATGTTTAAAAGCATACGCTTTGCACATCCAAAATGATTAGATTATAACAGCACTGGCACTATCTCCTCTAAATGAAAACAAAACCAAAAAAGCAAACAGCAGACTTCTGCCTGAAATTCAATTTTTAATTAACATAATAATAAGTTAATAAGGTTGAAATTATCCTTGCAATCCATTTTTCATTGGCAGTGCCTCGGTTTCAAGTGAACGTGAGGCTTGAAATATGAGATATGAAAAATGAAAGATCAGAGGACGCTGTGCACAGGAGCAGCAGAATCCCCCACACTGGAAGATGGGTAAACACTTGCAAGGAGTAGAGGAGATAGGGCTGGGTGGATAAACTGGCCTGGTAAAATCTCTCCAGACCTATTTTCAAGGATTCTCTGACTCAGTAACAAGGCACTACTAAGTCAAAATATTGAGTGTGATCTGAAATTATGATCTAATATAAATCATACTTCTTATGAAGTACATTAAACAGATTACTGTTTAGTTTAACCAACTTTAATGCCATTTTAATGTGTACACCCTTAATGTGCAGTGTGTATACAAACACTTCTATGTATAAATACTCCTACATATCCACTTAGGTACAAGTGAATAAACTTCATATGTCAGGTATTACCCTAATTTTGATTTTGCATGCTATCTTTTATTCGGTTTATAAATCAGAGAGCATTAGAAGGGCTATCTCAGATGACAAGCAAGCAGATCAGGATAAGAAAAGTCTCAGTTCAGATTATCACTAAATTATGTTGAAGTGTTGTTAATAGTTATATTTTCTGAGATAATAATTTTGCCACTGGCATATTTAGCTATGAATGCTGAATACACGTTTGAGAGCAATGCTGAGACAGTGTTTGAGGGAGATGTAGGGAAGTTTTCTTAAACTGGATTTCAGCTTGAAAACATTAAAAAGAAGTTAGGAAGTCACAATGTTACTATTCAAGATTAGCAGTGTGACCTGTGCTGATTAAATAAATACACGTACACACCCCAGAGCTACTGTAGCTGTAGCTATGGCACAGACACTTGCCTATTTTTGCACTGCAGTGTAGTTCTTACGGGATTTTAGTCAGATCATGTAAAATCTTCAGACATAAATAGTGTGCCAGTTATGTAAAGACACCACAATATTTTCTTATCATCTATCAGAAGTAATATTTTAGATGAGCTAAAAAATATGTAAAGGGTCTATTTCTAAAGCTTCTGCAGACCCCCTAAGACTGTTTTAGAACCTTCTCTGCATTTCCAACTCATCCTGCACAAAAACTGCAAGTAGAAAACTGATCGAGTGCTATATGCAACATGAATCTGACGAGGTGAAAAAATCCTTCAAAAGGGAGTATTTTCAACTGAGAAATGGCACAAGATTGCAGTGACTGCCCTCCTCTTAGCCTTAGCAGTTCCTTATACAAAGATTATTCACTCATTAAGATACTATCACATCATAAGGTACTATTGGTAGCATCATATATCATCACAATTTGCACCTATTTTTTTTTCTTTTAGTGGCAATTTCTCTCAAATATATCTTTTTGCTGTACATTTGGAAAACAAACAACAAAAAAAGGTAAATTCTTAAAACAAACCATCTTAAGTTTTTCCTGAAGCACTGGTAGCCAGGTACGATTTACAGCCACCCACCAATCCATTCCTCGTGAAATTCCCGGTATCACGACTGTTACTGGATGGCTACATTTCTCAACTCTGCAGTATCCTGCAAATGGTTTTTGCACCTTCCAGTAGCAGAGTTTAAACCATAATGGTTCCTATACTTCAAAATGACAAGAGAAGAAACTAGACATGATCATGCATACCAAAATTCAAAGAAAACGTTACCCAAGCCTTTCTTCACAACAGCTTTTGCTGGTTTTGTGGGATGACGGGCATTGTTGGGTTGCTCGGGGCCTTCTTTGCAGTCTGCACCTCTGTACCCGGGACAACATCTCCATTCCAGCTCTGTTACTGTCTTATATGCAACCGTATATCGAGGCCTGAAACTTACTCGGTATCTGCCAAGAGAAAAAGGCTGTAACCAATGCTGCCATTTAGATTAAACTTAAATTTAAAGCAGTGTTTATGTTTTATGAAATTCAATTCACTTATTTTTGCCTTCAAACATCAAAGGAACTAACGTTTTTGTCCAGCTTTGAAGTTAGCGGCACTCAATGCAGCCATGTCAGAGAGAGCAAACACGGCCGCGGCTACGGGGACTTTGCTGGTTGACCGAAGTGAAAAAGCCTTGTGGCCAGAGAGGGTTTATCTCTTCGCGCCCAGAGGAACGGCAGCTACCAGGGCAAATGTCACTCTGTATCTTCAGAACCCTTTTTCTCCTAACTGACTACTTTTCATAACAAACCCAGCCACATCGTTGACATCAAAAACACTTCTGCCTACTTCATCGCACTTGTCTTTCTACAGTCTCCACTTAAAAAATTCCTCAGACTCCTACGTGCAGGGCGGTCAATGCAAGGAAGGACACTCCGGCAACAGTAGAAACTTTGAGAGCATGAGCCAGATAAGAACATGAAAGGAGTCAGATGAAAGACTAAGACTAATCAAAGAACGAACTCATCCCAACTTCACCATCTCAATAATGGTGAAGAGGATCTTCAGGTCAAACCTGTGCATGTGTTTCATACATACAACCTTCCGTTAATTAACTTAACCACTGATTAACCACTCAAAAGTCAATAAATGACAAACTGATTTTGAATGTACTGCTTTAATCAAAAGCTTCTCCCATAACTTTCCTTGTATCATACATGGCATGCTCAACTACAGCCATACGATACGAAATCCCACCACATCAAAACAAAAGTCATTATGAAAACAGAGACAAATTAGGAAGTAATTCATTTCAGGTTGAGAGATAAGGAAAATACACATAATACTTATCCATCACCTGAGTTCTATAAACTGGTATATTTGGAGCACATATTCAATAAAAGCAAAAAAATACCTCAGGTTTAATTCAAATTCCTTACTGTAAAGAACACTAGAAACTTACTGCACTTCCAGATCTTTTTTCTTACACTGTTACAGATTAGAACTAGAGTTCTAATTATGACCTAACCTTTTTTATTTATTTTTACATGTTCAAAATAGAATATATGAAACAGCTGTAGAGTGCACTCAAACTCGCAATTACTTTTACAATTTTCACCATAACATCTGTCAAATCCTGCTTACAAATGTGAAGCACGGAAATCCCAAGGTCAAGTGCTTTAAAAATAAATAAATGAATGCATTGGAAAGAGTGCTATTGGAAAGGACAACAACCCGGCCACCCAAGAACTTCCTTTTCCTCCTCCCTTATCTAAAGTATTGAGCCACGTCTTGCACAGGTTATTTGGGTATGGTTCCTTTCCTTTGAACTAGTTGCTGGAGTCAGAGGAGTGACAGGAATAGCTGGATGTTTTAGTGTTTTGAAGTGGTTTAAGAGTCATTACAATCTCTCTCACAAACGTATAACTGAAATACAAACTTTGAACTTCTACATCAATTTTCAGATGCTGGAAATAGCAGTACAGACTTTCCTGATTTCCATAAAGCACTTGGTGCATGTTCCTATATGTACTTCTGGGACTAAATTCTTTTCTGGAAATTAAGCTATTCTGCCATCTTCAACATTAAAAGATATAGCTGAACTGAACTTATTTTATAAAAAGAAAAAAAATATCTTTTACACAACATACGCACTTCTTTGCTTAAGCAGAACGAGGACTTTGCTTGTACTGTATCTGTCATTCTGTCATCTTTGATGAGTTTCTCTTTGCATGCCTTCTCTACAGTCACCTTATTCAATGTGGTCACCTTCAAATGTCTGCAAAACTTAGGCAAGTTGAATTTGAAAGGAGGAGGAGCAGAATTCCCGGATGTTGCTAGGACAAAACAGTCTAACACTATCATATTCTTGTTTTCAATTTAGAGAAAACTAAGCAAAACATGACGTACATCTACGGAGCATATCCTAAAAATATCCTGTAATATCAAATATTTAAACAGCACAGGCTTGGGAATTACCAGAATACACAGCAAAATATGTGCTTATTAACATTTGTAGCATATTTTGAATAAAACTACTCAGTCATTCACATTTCATATCATAACACATAAAATACATGCACTGTAGCAGGAAAAAAAATGCCACTCTCCATACTGGGCAGAGCAAACATGGCTATTTCTGATATTCTATCATGTTCATGTGATTCCTTACACAGTCACCCGCAAAGCAAGTTTAGTCAAAAAGATTCACAAAAGTTTCACAGTTTCTGCTTTAGTATCTGTATATACTGGACTATGTAGTCTGTATATGTGTTGGCTATTTTGTAGTATCTGTATATGTAGTTCAGGCTATTTTTGCCTCCACAAAAATAATTACAATTATTTTACAACTGTCTCAAAGATGGTATTTTTTTCCTAATGTGTTTAAAAAGATAAACCATTGTGCCTATTCACTCCATCTTTGTGCAAACTTCTAGTGTAAGATGGTCATATTTTTTGGTGAGTTGGGCTAAATAATACAAAGGAACTCATTCTTCTAAAAAGCTGGAACAAAGAAAGAAGACTGATTTCAACAGTCTGTAATCTTTCCTCACCAAAAGAAAAAAAAATGCAAAAAAAAAAGCTGTATTTTAGGAATCTTTCCATTGCAGTATTATAACCACCTACTTCTTTCAGTATGAATTCAACATGTTGACCAAATGATGAAAAAACAAATTCAGAACAATAATGTACTATTAAAACTCTACATTTAATATCTGAATATTTCATAAGTGACATAAAATAAACTTGTACAATGTGGCAATAGTTTTCAAATATTCTTCTTCTTTGAGAGAAAAGGGTTTTTCTTTCAAAAATGTTTAATTAAAAATGCATGTTTGTGGCAAGTGCTAAACGTTTTGACTTGGGAACATACTATAATTTTCTCATGGTGTTAAACCACAGAAGGAAACAGTTAGCACCACTATTTGGAATGTCACCTAATAATGATAAAACAAATCAGAAACATTTGGACAAAACTGATGGGAAAACATATGGCTCAGTTGTATAACTACATTCTGGCATTCAGCGTTTAGGGAAATGCAAGGAGATAAGCACCACCACATCCTCACTGAGAGGAAGGGACCGTAAAGCAGCACATGTTCCTAAATAAGCAGTGGACTGTGTTTATTCTGAGTGCAAAACTTACAACTTGGCCCCAAATTCTAGAGCCACTGAGACAGGTCCCATTGCTTCAGCAGTCTGTGAACCCTGTTCCTATTGAATGTAAGCTAACTAATCTTCACTATATAATGCTTTTATGGAATGTAGATCCTTCTGCAACTGCCATAAGGTCTACTCTTGCATATTCCAAACATCTAAACCTCCAATAGCTGAGAAGTGGGAGTGCGGGAGGAACATAAAAAAAATCACCAATAAAACTCCAGAATGCAACCTATGGGATATAATTACATGCAATCATATTTTGAGTGATTATTTTTTATTCCGCAAAAGCTTCCACTGAAAATATACCTAACGTAGCCATTTATCTCACACAGTTACTAAACTAGAACCACTTGATCTCTCTTTTTTTATTTCCCATGAGACAAGACCTAAGTGCAGACCCTATAAACAGTGGCAGAAATTCTAGCCCCAGTGAAATCAAGTAGACCTTAGCAATTGACTGGACTAGTGTGATTCAGCACACTTGAAATTCAGATGCCTACAGAGTAAGCACTGACACTGCATGTCTGTATTTCCATCATGTCCAGCAATAACATAGACACCACAACCAGTGGAGTCGAACCAGCATTGCAGTTCATTCCTAAAGTAATTGCTTACATCTTATTAACTAAACATCGTGTTGGACATCAGACCACCCTGTACTGGCTAGTTGCTCCACGACTGACTACCATGAGTGTTCACACACATTCCTGTGCACATTAGACAACCGAAGCTAGGGGAGCTAAATCCTGCTTCAGGATTTGGCTCTTTGATAATACTTTGCTACTGCCCTGCAGCACTGATAGTTATCTTGTGTTCTAACTCACAAATGAGTTTAGTTTTAGAAAAAAAAAAGTCCTTATTAAACTTTATTAAGAGTTTATCCCAAGGCGCTTACCACGAGTGGTAAAAAGATGTTTTGACAGGAACAGTTAGATCAATGTAGCAAAAGTCTAGGTGTTCAATGAAAGAATCATAGAATCACCACAGAATCATTAAGGTTGGAAGAGACCTCTAGAGATCATCTTATTCAACCCCGCTGCACACGCAGGGTCACCCAGGGCATGTGGCACAGGACTGCAGCCAGATCAGTTTTGAAGATCTCCAGGGAAGGAAACTCCACAACCTCTCCTGGCAGCCTGTTCCAGTGCTCTGTCACCCTCACTGTTAAGAAATTTTTCCTAAAGTTCCTATGGAACTTTTGGTGCTTCAGTTTGTTGGCCTTTCCTCTTGTCCTGTCGTTGGTCACCACTGAAAAGGGGCTGGCCTCATCCTCTTCACTCCCTAAGAAAGCTATAGAGTCAGTAATAAAGCCAAATTAAGTGCTGTAGTAAGAATAACCTATTATGAAGGATTCCTAATA
The DNA here is from genome assembly GCA_013389825.1 of Crypturellus undulatus. Classification (NCBI taxonomy): domain Eukaryota; kingdom Metazoa; phylum Chordata; class Aves; order Tinamiformes; family Tinamidae; genus Crypturellus; species Crypturellus undulatus. The sequence continues at coordinate 26,282 of VWPW01001153.1, read as the reverse complement.
AGCACAAAATATTTTTTGATTTAGGTCTGACATTAGAAACCCTAAGCTGTTTTTTACTGATGGACACAAGAAAGTCTTACCTTTCCACTATTGCTACTCTTATTTTAGATGGCAGATATTCATCAGATATTAATCATTATGGCAAGTTAATACCTGATATTCATCAGTGCATTATCAAAAGCAAGCAGAAAGAGTTTCAAAATTCTATGCTGTGGAAAACATCATTCTGATGCATTTCTGTAGTTATGATGATCTCCACTAGCATGTATTGCCAAGGAGGATCTGCTTCTCTGGGCAGTAGGAAGAGCCACATAAGGGTTCTTTTAGTAAGACAGACACTAAAATAAAGAGTGCACCATATGGATTAGCACCAGTTGGACTATTTAGAGCTAAGACGCAAATAGAGAAGTGCTACTAGCTAAGAGCATTAATAGGGCCTGAAACTGGAGGAAGGCAGGAGAACAAGTTAGAGCATTACACAAGTGTATCTTGGAATGCAATACGTGTTGTCCACACAACGGGGAACACACCCAGCCACCTCCCTGCAAAGAATGCTGCAATATCAGAGTACCAAAATGTTGCAGTTGTTTTACTCATTGCGTCATGGAATAAGAATGGCTGTTACAGAACAAGTACTTTCTCCCTGCACATCACCCCAGCAGCACAACAGGAGAAGAGATTGTCTTCAGTCTGGAAGAAGTTGCTAGCGTGCAGAAACTCAGCACAATCAAGTTCCCCTCCTCTGAGTCCATTCCTGTAACATTGGCACTTCAGGACCAAGGAAGAAAAGTTGCTTTCCTCCATCCCTAAAGAAAACTGTCACCTCAACAGCCAGCACCATGGGAAGGAGCAGGAAATCAGACTACCGAAATCAGGTTATTGTCCCCGTTTTCTCACACAGTTCTCTTCAATGCTGAATATTAGTTCAGAAAGTTTGAAATGCAGCTTTGCTATTGGAATCTCCAGTCTTCTGATTCTTACATGGTTTTATCCTTCCATTTTATCACCAGTAAGATAAACACCAGTCAACCACAAGCTGACAGATCAACCATAAGATACCACAAAACACAAACTAAAATGGGATAGAAGAGCGCTGAAAATACAATTATTTCAAAAGGACTGCAGGAAAATTGTGAAGAGCAGCACTGCGATGTGGTCTGACAGTGACGGTACAAGGAAATGAGCCAGCAACCGGTTCTGTTAACAATTTCCACACCTGCTTCTCTCAGCAGTGGGGCACGAGTTTCTCACCTTACAGCTCTGTAAAAGACCCCTGAGGAGCACAGCACTGCTCCTGAGAAAGAGAGCTCTGCTAGCACCTCTTCTGTTTCCCCTGCGCAAGAAATAAGCTTCTTTCTAGGAAAGTTCTGAGAAAGAGCTACTGGGCACAGAATAGCGGGGAACATACACAGAAACAAAAACAAACACACACACCACTGGTATTTCTATGAATGCAAGAGCCGACCTGTGGCATTAGCTGGGATCCCAGCTTTCAGAATAAAGCACAGTGTCGTTTGGAGAGCTGCTGCTGTGCAGGAGACCGGGTCAGAAGTGAATAGGAGCAGAAAAGAAAGACGAGACATGAACGTAAAAGAAATGTCAGATGTCCTTAGACCACGGGAGGAAAGGAGTAGTAACCTGCAACATGTGAAAGAAGCACTGCCCACCTTTGAATGGAGCAGAATAGTCCTTGGTATTTGGGTGATTTATGAGATAACAGGTCTGAAACAGGCCAGCGGCACCCCAGGATTACCAATTTGTTATCTTTTTGTTATTTGTTAGTGCTTAACAAGAGAGGCCTCATGCCCCCAGGTCATACATTTCTCAAGTCAGAAAAACATGCAGACTATAATTATTTATATTCATATGACTCGAAGAGTTTGTCGTTTTTTGACCTATGACAACAAACTCTGAATGATGCACAAAATAAAAATTCCCTTTCCAGTTCATAGAGAAGAAAGGGACGGTGCTGTTTTCAGTGTATGGAGAAAGAGATGCCTAATTTCAAGCAAAGGAGACGGTCCAGAAAGTTCACTACACCAAGCAAGCTCTCCAACATTATCAAACAAGCACTCCAGGAGACTCAAATATATTCCAAAGTTGTTTAAGTTTCCTTACTGCTTTCAATGCACCATCCCTTAGGCTAAACTCCTTATGCAGTCAGCAAGCTGGAGCCTGTACAAAGGGATTCTGCTTCGTACAAACGAAACAAAACAAAAAAACTTAAAAACTAACTTTAAGCAGGAAAAAAAGGAAAAATATCACAAAGATCTTTCTAGATATTTGATAGGGAAACATGAAACAGCCCTCACCTTCCCTTCAACATTTTGTCTATTACGGATTTTCTTATGAGTTATGCCTTGCTAGAAGCCAGAGACAAACATAGACCCTGGTCCTGCACTGACTTGTGTATCACAGGCTTGATCCAGCCCCGTGCTGAGCATCTGATACCACTCTGCATGCCTCATTTCCAGCGCTTAATATTCTCACAGAAGACACCAGTGGGACTGTTCAAGGGCTGAAAGGTACGTGAGGGTTCAGCAGGATTGATACTCAGCATAATTTTGTTAACACGCTTCGCACACTGATGATTAAAAGCTGGGTGTCGTCGCCTACCCCAACATTTATGATCACAGATAATGAGGATTAACAGTCTCTGAAGTTATTTGAGTCTTTTACCTTACGTCTTCCAGTTGGCACTAATGGCCATTTGAAACTGTGAACAGTTTGGGAGTAGGGTTATTTATGGTCATTTGAAAGTATCATATGACAAGAAGTTGGAAAATATTGTGCAATTTGGAGAGGCTTGCTAATTTAGCTATTGATTCACTTTTCGCTTTCCTGCCTGTTTTCTAAGTACTTGCAATCCAGTAAAATAATTATGTTGCTGATTATGTGTCGACTGTAAATGTTGAGAAGCTCACACTAAATCATGAAAACCCCCTCCTCAGGGGCTCCCTCCTCACAGGTGACCTGACTTGCTCTGCACTTGAGCTCACACATGTCTTCACTCATGCGGGTAGCATTAATGGAGGCAGTTACTTGAATCGGGGGAACTGATAAACATCCTTTCACCAGGTCCCTGTGCAGCTTGATCCAACTTTGAAGCCCGCTCTGCTGCGAGCTGGGGGCAGGGTGAGGAGATTAGACGGCCTCCAGAGGCTCCTCCCAGCCCAAATTTTTCTACTTGATAAACTACCTCAAGTTTTCTTCCCCATTCCTCTGCGAGAGAGGGAAGTCCCATTTCCCAGCTCCCTGGCAATGCCGGAAAACCAGAACGCATTCCTGTGCTTCGGCCCTTCCTGTTCAGGCTGGCTTATTAGTTAAACTTTACTAGTGCAAATGGGCTTGCACAGAAGCACTGGCCCATGAACGGCAGCCAGGGGTCCCAATGCGCTCTACAGCAGAAGAGGCAAAGCAAACAACATCTTAACCCGGGGCGACTGCTCTCGCCAAAGCATGGACACAGCGTCCTCGATCTCAACCCCAAGTGGGTAGCATCTAGCTGAAAGGCCATTACATTTTCCTATTAACCTACTTAAATTACTAAACTGTTCATGAGAACTCAAAGAAAGGAAATGAACAACAAGAGGGAAGGAGTTTGTTATTTACGAAACTATTAAATGTTCCAAACATGCCATTCTTTCTAGCGAGTAAAAGCATTACGATTTTTGCATAAGTATCTTTCATTCCTACCTCCTACTAGTAACAAAGCTTCTTCCTCCATAGCTGGTCAAAGTTTTAAGAAAAATAAATCAGGAACACCCTGTACTTCAAAGGGAACACACTTCAAAGTGCCCTTCTTTCTCTTCTTACTCCCTCTCTTTCTAACAGCCACACTTTAACTCACATTTACCCTTGACATCTTAATCAGCCACAGTATTGACTAACTTTCCAGCGACAAAACACACAACCAAGTCCAAACACCTATAAAAATGTTTAAATAACGATACCCTAGTGTAATAGCTTCCCAAATCTCAGCCTTTTAGGAAATAAATCCTACATTCAACAGAAGAATGGCCTCTTACATAAACCAATGGTATCAGAAGCAGACAACACACAGACGGTAGTTTATTCAAAACAATATCTACTATTTATTTCATTTTTACTTCTCTATGCAAATGTATAAAGAAAAAAAATAACTACAGAAAAGACCTCACAATCTTTTTTTTTATGTAGCGCTTTCCTGTCCTATTTTTGTCAACATTTGGCTCTCAGCTAGCAAAAGCCTTTAAAAGCATATTGCTATCTTACAATTTTTACATTTTTTTTTATACTGCACTTTTCACGTGAGTAAAGTTTCTCCTGCTGCTTAGGGATTTGCAGGACTGGGACCACACACTTCAAACTATTTATGTTAGTTCCTCTTCCTACTCTACTACAAAGAGAATGTATACTGTAGCAACAGACAGAAAAATAAAACTCACAACCCATAAAGTGAGCTTTGGACATAGTAATGATCTGCTTAAAGATATTCAAGCTGCTTTCGGTGCTAATCAACTACTGCTGTAATAGGCACTTCATATGGTTTTGTATTGAAAATGAGGAAATATTTTGTGGTTGCCATTCAGGTTATCAAGAAAAAAATATTTACATCCACCCAAGCAGGACAAATTCAGGAAACAAAAGCTTGTGATAAGGATCTAATTGCATCCTCAAAGAACAGAAAAGGAACACGAGCTTGGCCACAATAGGAGAGTGAGACCAAATGTGCAGCTAGTCCTATATCCCGTCTCTGACAACACCCAAATCCAGATGGTTAGGAAGAGTATAGGAACAGCCCGTGCACAATGGCATTTCATAGACTCACAAGGTAATTTAGCAGGTATGTGACTTCTGGAGGTCATCCCGGCCGACCCCCTGCTCGCGCGCGGCTTCCCCTTCTGATGCCTGCCAAAATTCTCACCAACTTGAGCAGTTTTCAGGTCAGGAATTTCCTCAGCCAGCAACAGCGTCCTTCCAGCTTCTCCAGTATCACTGTCAGATATACTCAGGCTCCAGGAAAGCCCTGCTTCACCAGCCCTACGATTCTTTACCTATGAACCTGCTGGTTTACGCGCTGCAAGCGCTCGGCGGCACCGCTCCGTGCCACGGCGGGGACACGCGCTGCACAGCCTCCAGCCTCGGCCACAGCTCCGAGCGGCCAGCTCGGCGCTCACACACAAAGGAGTAGCCAGGGAGATCACACGGTGACTGCTCAGCTCTCTGCTGCCTTTCGTAATTCCCATGCTTATGTATCCCAGTAGAAAAATGTTATCTTTTAGCAAAAAAAAACAAATAACAAAGCAAAAACCAATGGGTTCAGATGTAAGATGCCCAATACAGATTGTGCCAGGATGCAGGGTCCTGGGTCAATGCACATCATCCTTTGCAGCAGCACCCAGGACCCAGCAGCACCAGCCACAACCTCCCTTTCACATGGCAAAATTAAAACTAATTTTTCCTTGTATAACAATCCCCTCAGCCCAAGCTGGAGCCTAATCCCACCAAAGCACACGGGCATCCTTCCACTGACCACTGGAGGAGCTGCAGCAGTCCCACCCAGAGTTTATATCATCCGCAGCTTATGAACAACGACACAAAAGCGCAACTTCTACTTCCCAAGCGGGGAGGCTGAGGAAAAGGTGTGGGGGGGAAGGTTTACTCCAGGTTTACCCAGCGCTTCCCCGACTCCCAGATCACGCTCCGACGGCTCAGACTCGTCCCGCAAAGCCCAAACCACACAGGTGGCTTCCCGCTACCCCATGCCAAAGGCAACAACAACCAAACCCGTCTGCGTGGGAGCTGAACACACGTGCCCTGGCGTGCCCGGCGCCCGCGCTCCCGCCTCGCCGGCCCTACGTGCCCGACGGGCGTCGAGCGCCCGTCGGGCGCGTAGGGCCGGCGAGGCGGGAGCACGCGGGCGCGATGCTCCCTGCGATGCCCCAGGCACCAGGACCTGGGTGGCCGCGTAGACTTGGCCACACAGGAGCAGCGCAGCCTGCGCGGCGCCGTGAGGGGATTTGCCCCACGGGGATACACGTGCATCGGGGTGTCGCGGGCTACTCACACGGGCACGGGCTGGCAGGGGAACTGGCTCCGGGCGCACTGGTACTGGGCCTGCACGTAGCTCTCCGTCCCGTCCAGCACGGAGCAGCTCACGTTCCTCGTCACGATGTAGGCGCACCAGTTCCTGCGGGGACGAGAGCGGCGCCGTGAGGCCCACGCGCCGCCCGCCGCGACCCCCGCC
>VWPW01001153.1:0-19912 GCA_013389825.1 Crypturellus undulatus | reverse complement strand
TCCGCCGTTACCGCACCCCCCGCTCCCTCCTTCCCGCCGGCCCGGCCCGGCCCGGCCCGGCCGCGCCGCTCCCTCCGCCCCGCGCTGCCACCGCGGACCCCGCGCAGGTCCTGGAGGAAACGCGTGGCGGGAGGCCGTGGGCAGCGTGGGTCCCCCCGCTGGCGCTTCCCCCCCGTGGAGGGACTGCTCTGTCGTTCCCCTTTCGGGCACAACAGCCCATGGAGCGGCTCAGCCCGGGCTGCCGCCCTTGGCGGCTTGTCCTGCCAACACCAGGAGCTCCGTTGCGCCCTGTTTTCTTGTTTCGCCTTGGATAAACCAGAGTGAGGCTCAGCCTAGTGCTGTACTTGGGCCAGATGCCTCCAGAGACACTGCCCGAGTGCGAGGAGCAAAGTGCACCTGCCCAAAGGAAATTTCTACCTCATATTCCCAATTTATGCTCCTCTGCCCTTCCTTACCTTTTCCAAGCTCTTGTGTTAATAAAAACCTGGTCTTGGGCTTGTGTTAAACCAGTTAAGCTCCCTGGCATCAGTGGAGCTCATGACAGTGAGACATTGAGCACCTCGCAGCCCGTGTCTTGCATCACAGCACCAGGGAGAGCGTCTAAACTCACCTCAGTGAGCACAAAATGTCATTGTAGCACTTAAACATTCATAAAAACCTCATTTACTCAAAGCCATCGTCCATAAGAAAGATCATTCACTGGGCAGAGAGAGAGCGCTGGGTGTTTGGATTTGTTCAGGTATTAAAATTAATTCTAAACCTTGACTAGATTACCTGTACAAGGTAGTCCATAACGGGTGCCAGTGCTGTATAGACCACAGGACCATCTGTCCTCATCAGCTCTTCTTCTTTTGAAGCGATTGGGCTATCACACAGACACATTCTCAGGAAGTTTTAGAGGCAGAGCCTGTCTCTGTACTGTACTTCTACTTATGCTTGTCCTCGTCCTGCTGCAGGCCCTGGTTATCTTCACAGTAATGATGCTTGATGTGGTGCTGCATCAGTTATTTAGACCACGCTGCTGACTGCAACGGGGAACAACTGTGATTAAAAAGAGCAACCAACTCTTTTGCACTTGGGTTGAACCTCAGACCAGTACCATAACCCGAGCTACCACGTGGACAGAGACTTGAGGAGCCCATCAGGACTGCATGTTGCGAGAGAAGTGCACGGTGGGCACGCAGGAGACCAGCATAGCCTCTGGGTCAGGGAGTCAAGTCCTGAGGGCCACCAGGCCTAGACTCAGCAAGACTGAATAAAGGTGGGAGACAGGGCCAGTGCCAGAGGGAAAGGAAGAGAAAGGAAGGGAAGGGAAGGGAAGGGAAGGGAAGGGAAGGGAAGGGAGGGGAAGGGAAGGGGAGGGGATGGGAGGGGGAGGAAGGAGGAGAGGAGGGGTGAGGAGGGGAGAGGTGACGTGGCCACCGCGGCGTAGCTCAGCGNGGAAGGGAAGGGAAGGGAAGGGAACTAGTTTGGGTGGAGAGTCAAGAGGTCACACAGCTACCGCTGAGTAGATGGGAGAGTTGCTCCTGAGCATGTTGGGTCCCAACCCTGCTCACACACCCCAGGGTCTCCCTTGGCCACAGTAGCTTCCCTGGTTCTCACGGTTTGCCTCAAGCAAAGCAGGCAGCAGATCCATGTCTGTTCTTTTGCTCTAGTCATCTAGTCATCTGCCCAGACCTGCCCAAATAGGCAGATTTCGTCTGCCGATCTTACAGGCGGTCTGTGTTTGACAGTAAAATGAACTTTAAAAGCAATTAAAATTATGATTTCAGTCTAATTTTTAATAATTGTCTCATTGGAAACATACACTAAAGCTTTCTGCCCACAAGGGCCCTCAAGAGAAATGCATCCAATTATGGCTGCTTAAGAACACTTCACTGGTGATAAGTACTAATGGGAAAATCGGAGGTTATTACTGCCACTTCAATCATCTGTCCTGTTTCACCTGAAAAAATAGCATCCTCGCAACAGCTCTAGAGCTATTTTGAAGAGGGCAACACCTCCCTGCCTATGAAATTATGCTGCAGGCAAAGGTTAAACAATTTGCTTCGCCACTGTTTGCATTTGAGATAGCATGACATTCAGGCTTCAGCGTTTGTGCCAGCAGAACTCATCTGGAGTTTCTCCAGCCTGAGGCAAGCGAGAATACAATTCAGTCCCTAAAATGTAATTAATGGAGGCTCTTTCTTCCTTTCTTTGCTCCTCACTAGTCAAGGAACTCTAGAAGTTGGCCCTCTTTCAAGAGTGATGAGCAACATGGAAGAGCTGTATGTTGTCCCACAAAGAGAAATTCATTAAATAATGAAAGACTGAGGTCACGCCTGTCTTGGGAATGACTGCATGTTGCAAAAATTAAAAGGCTGTTTTAAACAAGATCAACATAAAACAACAGTAAGTTTTCATACACAAAACATTGATCTTATATCTTGCTGAAGGAAGATAATGCGGTTGTTGCTACCTATCTGCCATGAGGGCACACTTCCAACTTGCAAACTGAAGGCTCAATTACATGAACAAACATAAAATGGGACATTATTAGACCAGAGAGTCATTACATTTTTCTTATCTCCTGGATATGGTAGAGAGATAGGATGAATGTGTAAATTCAGGACTTTATCTTTGAAAAAATATTGATTTATTCAAAAACTCTTCAAGAAAGTCTCTCTTCTGTTTTCTGATATTCCAGTTCTTCTTACGGTCTCAGTAAATCCTGTTGTAAATATTGTGAAATATGACTTCAGTAATATTTGCTGCCTTTACTTTTAAAGGTTGCTCTTCCACACCAAGGCTTGGCACATTCTTTAATTTGTTTCATTTAAAATGAAAGATATTATTGAGAAATAAAATCCTGCAGGATCCTTTCCTGCTCCCTACTGAAACAGAGCTCTGTGGGAACTTAAACACTAGCCTAAAGGGGAAAGTTTTATGCGTGGGTATGTGATGGCTTGGGAAGCCTCAGTAACAGCAGGGGATAACTTGCAGTATTTAGCAAAATATGAATGAATGAATTTGGGCAAAGGTTGACTTCAACGCCTAGAATATTCACACTGGGCCTGTGATATCAGCTAATTCAGCAAGAACTAGAACAACAAAAAAATTACTTTACCAAAAAAATTTGCAACTCAGGTGCACACTGTACATGCAGTTCAAGCTCTGTTCGTGGTTGCATTTTTTCGATGGGTGTAACTAGCCTTATTTCACAGTGTATTAAGGGTAATCTTGCTCTCAAGGAGACAGCAATGCTCATACTGTAAATATTTTCTGTGATATATCCTGTCATCCCTAAAACTCACAGAAATCCCAAGGCAGATGATTCTTACGCTACATGGAAAATATCCTTCCACCCCTCCCTCAAAAAAGTGTATGTAACCATCTGCAAGTGGGTTGAAAAAGGCCTTGATGACTGAACTGAGTAGCACAGGGTCCCTGGAACACAAAGATCACAGATATGAGTCCATAAATTCCTTTAAGCAGTCTAGTGAAGACTTTTTTCCCTTTTTTATTTTTTCTATTTTTAATAAGCAGTTTGGCTTTGTTTTCAGCACCAATATTCAACTTCAACACTTAGTAACAGGATAATAATGGGAAAATGACTAGCGCCACATGCAAGGGTCCACCAAAGAGAGAAAATTGCACCGAGTGGACAGGCAGAATAAATAGAAAAAAAATACTATGAGCATATTTCTCTCTGAATTCCAGAAGAGAAATGTGTCTTTAATAATACAGTACATGGAGTGGCTGCCTGTATGTTTCTTAAGCACCAGCATTTCTATAGGTTTCAGCAATATGAATCTTTTTGGATTCTTGGTTGCCTTTCCTCAGATTCATCATCTTAAAAAAATGCCAAGTACCTGTGGAGAGTGTTTTTTAGAGAAGGATTTGTACTCTTTTTGCTCTTTTTTTTTATTAAAATAAATAAATAAAAGCTCTTTCATCTAGAAATGTGTGGTACGGTGTCTTTCAGGTACTTCTCACCTGGCCATCAGATGTGAGAACCAGCCTACAGCTGTGCATTGTCTGGTTTTACATTTGGCACCATCTTACTCTGTCCGCGAGTCAAAGCAAGTCAGGTATCTCCTGGAAAGAGTTCCTGGTACTAGAGAGCAAAGAAAGGTTTTAAAAGAAGCTGTAGGAAAATCCAGACTAACAGAGAAAGGCTTAGAGTGAGGTTTATGATACATGTTGTTTTGAAATGCCAGCAAAAGCACTTTTCAAGAACAAGGGAGTTAGTTAGTTTGATTATTATTTTGCAGAGACACCATGAGAACTGTCCCATTCATTTATTCCAGTGACATGTCACCACCTAATCATGGATGTTACTTTTTCCTAATTCAAGTCTATGACTAGTATCCTTCATCTTCTCTCATCATATCATGAGCTCTTGATTTTGCAATAACTTTTTAAATATCATTCCCCATTGCAAGATTCAGGTTTCAATTTTGAAAGTGTAATCAGTTCTCTAAGATCTTCTGGAAACATATTTAGTTGTTAATGTTTAATGACAATGAGTATGGTGTGCACTTCCGGGCTCCCCTGTACAAGACGGACATGGAGCTTCTAGAGAGGGCTCAGCGAAGAGCAACAAAGACTTTTAAGGGACTGGAACATGTATTGTAACAAGGAAAGACTACACAAACTGGTTCTGTTTAGCCTAGAGAAGANCATTTATTCCAGTGACATGTCACCACCTAATCATGAATGTTACTTTTTCCTAATTCAAGTCTATGATTGGTATCCTTCATCTTCTCCCCTCTCATCATATCATGAGCTCTTTATTTTGCAATAACTTTTTAAATATCATTCCCCATTGCAAGATTCAGGTTTCAATTTTGAAAGTGTAATCAGTTCTCTAAGATCTTCTGGAAACATATTTAGTTGTTAATGTTTAATGACAATGAGTATGGTGTGCACTTCCGGGCTCCCCTGTACAAGACGGACATGGAGCTTCTAGAGAGGGCTCAACGAAGAGCAACAAAGACTTTTAAAGGACTGGAAGATCTATCGTAATGAGGAAAGACTACGCGAACTGGTTCTGTTTAGCCTNCCAAGAAGGCCCATGGGATCCTGGCTGCATGAGGAGGAGCGTTGCCAGCAGGTCGAGGGAGGGGATCCTGCCCCTCTGCTCAGCTCTGGTGAGGCCGCACCTGGAGTATCGGGTGCAGTTCTGGGCTCCCCAGGACAAGAGGGACACGGAAGTTCTAGGGAGGGCCCAGCATAGGGCAACAAAGACATTTAAGGGACTGGAGCATCTGTTGTATGAGGACAGACTAAGAGAGCTGGGCCTGGTTAGTCTGGAGAAGAGAAAACTGAGAGGGGATCTTATCAACATGTTCAAATACCTGAGGAGAGAATGTAAGGAGGATGGGAACAAACTCTTCTCAGTGGTGGCCAGTGACAGGAAAAGGGGTAAGTTCCATTTTCATATGAGGAAGAACTTCTTTCCTGTGAGGGTGACAGAGCCCTGGCACAGGCTGCCCAGAGAGGCTGTGGAGTCTCCTTCTCTGGAGATCTTCCAAACCCGCCTGGATGCCACCCTGTGCCACGTGCTCTGGGTGTCCCTGCTGGAGCAGGGGGGTTGGACTAGATGACCTCTAGAGGTCCCTTCCACCCTTAACCATTCTGTGATTCTGTGATTCTGTGACAATTAATGACTGAGATGTAAGTTACAGATATTAGTAACATTTCTATTCGTAAACATTTATAAACATCCTAAAAATGAAATACAAGCCCAAATACAAACTGAAGAAATAACCAAAGGGAAGAAGAGAAGCAGGAGATTTTGGGTTCTGTTTTACTGGAGCCCCACCATCGAGGTCTGTAACAGCTAAGTAGCTACCAAGACTTTGGAATTCTGCAAGACATGTATGTCTGCTGTAGAGGCTTTGGAGTGTGCAGACAAAGAGCCCATGTGAGCCTGACAAATGTCACATTTTCATCTAGCTTAAGTGTCTTATTTCCCTATGCAGACACCGATGGTGTCGTGGGCTTCATAAAATGGCCTTTGGGAAGCTTCAGTGCATGGGTGGGCAGTTTGGCAGCTCCATTCTTGCTTGCTTTGTGTTATTCCCTTTTTGAGAAAAAACATGTGGACTAAGTTTACTTACTCAAAGAGAAAGAGCAAATCAGTGTTTTACAAACAGCCCGAACATTGCCTAGTTGTGGCATGCATTAAGTGTTTGGATTAGAACTGATGCTCTTTGTTGTTATAATTATGGTTTTGGCTTGAGTACAGGATAAACAAATACCAGACCCCCAGGAACAGCTATCTGAGCACACGAGTACAATCTGCTCAAGGGTCCAACCCCAAGATAGCAGAGATCAATATCCTTTATTCTGTGCTGGGAAGAGTAATTTGTTTGAGTGTTGAGGGGCTGTAAACCACAAGTATTTTGCGCTGTTGGAACACCATATCTACTTCACACTGAATATATTTGCTTACTAATAATGAGGAGAAATAGAGATTAAGGTCTATGCTTCTTCCACACGAAAGGTTGTCACTCTCCAGTATTACTATATAATGTGAGAGGACTGAATTCACTGTTATCGTGGATTTCCTAGCACAGCAAGTCTGCACCCTACGTAGACAGAAGACATCAGAGTATAGGAGGGGGATTATAAGAAAATACCTTAATGCTCAGCAAGACTTTTGAGTGAAAAGCCCAAAGCTGGCCAACACATGTGCAAAGGTAGAAGAAGTTAAAGAACTCAGGAAAGACGATCAGAGAAGATCAGCATTTCTTGGCCTGAGGTAGAGGGAAGATACTTCTTTTTGCTTTGCATCTCCTTATCTTTGTTTTAGTGAAATTTATGCCAAGTGATCTCAGCGGAGAACACAGACCGTGCTCTGGTTCTTACCACAACTTCTACCACTGTCTCCTGCACATAAAGTAGGACAAACCAAGTTGCTTCACACAAAGCTACATCTACTACCTGCACACAGACTCTTCAGAAAACCAGCAGACAAATAGTTGAAATATACTTAAGTCTGAATCAAAAACCGTATGTGTTTTTTGCTGTTACTGCAAAGAGTTTCTTACTCTTGCTTGTTGTAAAGACAAGAACTTTCCTATTTGGATACAGTCGCGCTGATTGCTCGTGTCTGCTATCTCACTTCTGACTGATGGTCATGTAATATTTAGGATTCCCTGTTCGGGTAGAATACAGAGCAGACCTGAGCTGCTTAATTGCTGTGCAGCCCTCACCTCCAACGAAGGGCAGCTCCCAGAGTTTCATGGCATGTAGTGTCCTTAATTCTCCTGTTTCTGATTGAGTATGTTGGATTTCCGCTTGGAAGATTTTCAAAAGAAATGGGCTGGAAAGGAGAGCAAGGGAGTTGCCTTTTCAGTTTTTGGGACAAAGATGTCAACCATTTTCTAAACACATTGTTTCTGATAGAAAACAGGATGATTCTGAAAATTTACTTTAATTCTTCCTTTATCAGTTTATCTAGTCTCTTGCTGAATTTCCTAGTGTTTTAACTGAGCAGCTTACATGAGTTAATTAGCCCCAACAAGCTGCAAGTTTCTGTGCAAATATTATAATTTCAGTTTAGGCTTGAAAACTATTACTTTACTGCAAAGAACTGATCATAACTGCAATAAGTCCACTTGAAGTTAAAATGAGAATCTCTTGCTTAAAACAAGAGGCAGAAATTCTTGATGAAGTTAAGATCTAAGATATCTTTTTTGCTTCCTTGGAAAACATAACTCCCAGCCTAATAATTATATTCCAACTAAAAGAGAGAGCACTGGCTTTAAGAGGGCATTCTACATGTTTAGAGATCTTACCTTCTTCACATTCAAAATCCAGCTCAAATTTATCTTCTGTTCAACTTACACACTGCAAATAAGGTTTAGCATTCTAAAAAAAAAAAAAAAAAGTGTTTAAAGAATGGGCTAACCAAACACAAAAATGCCGAGAATATTTTAAACACAGTCTCATTAGGTAAAGACCCTGGCTCAAATACTTCATGCCTCTACATCATGTTTTTAGAAGAGGTTTCATGTAGGCTAAGTCATTTTTTCTCATTCAACCATTTGGACACTAAGCAAATTTCTTCAGCTTCTCTAGCTTCTCCCCGTTTCCCAGCCCATAGCATTCTGTACCACATACCACTCGTTATTTGTCCAGTAAACTCTCATTAAAGTTATAGCAGCTGTCACTACTGCTACAAATCAGTACAAAAAAAGACAAGAAAAAAAATCTCTTTCCATCTGTGACCTCCAGGCCTCTATTTTCATAGTGTGCTGGTTGTATGTGTCTGTCCTTAATCTCAAAAACTACAAGTCATGAAGCATCTACAGCTTCTGCTGAACACAGCAGAGTGATGTTTCAAGGTCTCTCATGCCTGCAGACAGTGATCTGCTTACAAAAAGTGTAAGATTTCAGAGTGGCCTTGGGGGCGACAAGTCGTTTTAATGGACCTTTCTCACCTCCTGCAAGGCATCCTTTCCCCCAAGTCCTTTTTGCTCCCCCTGCTCAGTCCCCAAGAGATACTTTCCTGTAAAATGGCATTGGCAAACCCCTACAAATATAGGATGAGTCTGTTACATATTTATGTACAAACAGCTCTACTGAATAAGCAGGACTTCGGATGTACGAAGCTGTCATAGTCCAGTCTGTAGAATGCACATACAGCTACTCCCTGGAGGAGAGAGAGTACAGTTAAACCCGACTCAGGCAGCAAATGACATGCTGCCAGCATCTCAATACACCTGGAAGCTCCAATACGTGCCAGATCATTCTATGTTTTAATATAATGTCAAATGCCCTGGGAGGTACCTGATGTTTCTTTGCAGTCTCTTGCCCTTTGCTGTTAATCACTAGAAAGATTCAAAGGATGTGGCAATGTAAATAAAAAGAAAGGGAAGATAAAAAAGGAAGAAAACATGATAAACATAAGCTGCATGAAAGCAGAAGGGGAAAAAGACACATAAAGGTGCTGGAGGCCTTTGGTGTGGAAGGAGGAGGTGGCAGGTACAGCAGCGTAAGAAAGGGCAGGATCTTTCTTTGGCCATGTATTCAAATCCTTTGAAATGTTGTTCACATACTTGCCTTATGGCATCAAACCTTCTAGCATGACTTTTTGTTAGTTTCGGCTGAAAGGGAAGTGCTTGATGTTCCTCAAGCCTCCTGTGTGTTGGGGAGAGGGTGGCTGTTAGGCACTGCAGTGCTGGATCCTGCTTACCTACTGCAGTGACACGCATCTGCAAAGACAAATACACCAAAAACATTAAGCTGCGAAAAGCAAAGTTTTCATCTTCTTTTGTTTGCCAGTGTTTACCAAAAGTTGTGCTTAATTAAAATTTTTCTAGAGAAAAGTATCTGTCTTACTTTTGTGTCTGTTGGTCAATCCAGCTGCATAAACCCTTCTGCATTGGGTTTCCCAGTGCTGCAGCTAGGTGTGCTGAGGATGATAGTGCTCTACTTCAGTCAGCTGAAAAATCTAAGTGCATTAGGGACAACATCTTTAGAGTGGGTGAAAACTTCTCTCCAGTCAATTTTGATGGGACACAAAAGCCTGCATGTCTGTGACAACCGGAAATTAAGCACCAGCGTTTTGTCTCAGTCAGGCCTCTTTTCGATCCATCCATCACATCCTTTTTGTCTGCGGACACTGTGTGCCTTGCTCTGTTACCTTCTCTTGAAAATCTCAGTGATAACTTCATTAAACAGCATTGCGGATACTTTACTTCAGATGTGCTAGGTTAAAATTACGGCGTGATTTTGTCACCAAAGTACATAGAAAATTGTACAAGGGTCCATGGCCTTACTGAGTCTTTCTTTCTAGTCCTGGAAGAGGCAGGCAGGGGGGTTTAAACACGTCTCCTAGCAAGCAATATGCCACATAAATAGTCGTAGTTAGTAGAAAATGAAGAATAGCTCAATATATTTAAACCATCTCATATGTAACCACTGCAGACTTCCATTCTGTACCTTAAAAATCTTTAGCTAAGTGAGGATTTGTTGCTATTGATAAACAGGTCACCAGAGCACAGAGCACCTGAGATCTCCGTCCCATCCCTAAGCTGAGCAGGACGGCACAAGCGCTTCAAGGCCAGCTCGGGCCCGAGTTTCCTTTTCCCACCCGAGATCAAAAACACCCGGCAACGTCATTTCCTCTCATTCTTTCCCCCGAGCACCCTTCCTGCTGCCATCTTCATCCGCCATGGGTTTTCGTCCTCTTTATTTTGTCTTCTATTCCTAAAAGGATATATCCATTGGAAAAAAAGAGAGAGAATATATCTCTTATATTGTTTTGCATGAGCAGTGGCTACATACAGGAATGGTGGAAAAGAACTTAAAGATGCTGAATGTTGCTGGTGTGTTTGCTGTGCGATGGCCTGAGAAACGGTGGGTCAAATGATCATAATATTTTCAGTAAACAACAGGGCTGCATGTAGTAGCGGTGAAACAAACTCATGATTTTAGAATTGACTTCAGAGAACATAAGATGTGAAGAATTTATGTACAGCAGCATGTGTCCAAGAATGAACTCAGCCATGGAGTCAGTTCAGGGCATCTGGCATTATTTACAACACTCGCTTTTACTTTTAGGAATGCAGAATTTCAGGCCTGTAAAGTGTTTTATTTAAAGTGTCTTTATGACAGTTAAAATTTAAACCAACTTTAGGATGAACTCTGCCGGGGATTGTTAATTCTCTGCTTGTTGGTGTTAAGCCTTCCATTTATTCCCTTTACTAATTTACAGAATCATATGGTGGGGTCTAGAATGAGAAATGATTGAGGAAAGAATCCTGTTACTTGTACTCGGCAGTGGTGTCAAATGACCTTGACAGAATCAGAACTCTGTTGTCTTCAGTGTTGCGCGGTCTCAAGCTTTATGCCAAGGCCTGGCCTCTACAGAAAGTTTTGCTGCCGAAATTATAGTGTTAACGTTAAAGAAAAAAACAGTAGATAAAGTTATGGTTAATGTACATAAACCATATGGTCTATTGCAGTTTGGGCAGTGGTTAAACTGTGCCAACAGAAACCCCCAGTATTTCAACATAGTAGCACATATATTGCTGTGACTGGGATGTAAAAGGAAGCAGTGGGAAGAAAGCAGGGGAGAAAAGGTAGGAAAACTGGTCTTTCTTCCCCCAGCACTTTCAGAAAGAAATTAAAAGGTTGCAATTGTCATTGCCATTTTAAAAGTTATCCGTTCTCTCATTTCAAATTTAAATGAAGAGATATGAGACGATCTCTGATGTTGCATTACTTCATTGCTTCTCCAAACCTTCAGTTTGGAAGAGCTTCCCAGTGTTGCTGACAATAAGTCCCTTGAAGGCAGACATTCTGTTCAACAATCACACCAGCTCCTTCCTGTTATTTCCCTGAAATCTGTCATTAACATATATTAATAAGGAAAGATTAATAACATCACAGATGCTGTAGCTCAAGTGATATTTTTAAATTGCCTCCTCCACTGGTGGATAATAAATAGTTTCAAGCCCATTAGGATGTTTCCTAATCAGAGGTCAAGGAAGTTGCTGCAAATAATTACAATGGAATTTTGCTGCAAATAGTTATCTGCAGAAGATTAGCACCAGTGCTTCTCTTTCATGTAAAAGCACATCTGTGTCTAGTACATATCAAGTATGCCAAATGTCTGGGAATATCAATCACGTCGAGCTGAAGATGTTTAGATTAGTTTTCAATAACGTTGAAGAGCCACTTCACTGACTCCATCCGGGTTCAGCCAAAGCTTCACTGCCTGATGCATAAGTTGCCCTTTTTGCTCTGAAAAACATTTATTTTTAGAGAGGTCTAATCAGATCAAAGGACTCTACAGATATAACAGTGAAATCCTGATTGTGATAAATATGAGAGTGCTTTATCATTTTTATAAATATGAGAGTGCTTTATCATTTTTACAGATTTTGGCGAATGTTTTGTTACATCAATCTTTCTTTCAAAAAAAAAAAAAGAAAAAAGAAAAGAAAGACAGAAAAAATAACCTCTACTACTTCAGTGTTTCATTTCTCTCTACATTATTTTAGTATTGCTGCTTCTCATGCACTTCTTCATTAAAGCTCCAGTTCCTGGAATTCCAGTATTATTTGAGCACTTTAGATCGTTTTGTAAGACAGTTAGTTCTGGCATTCATTTGCAGAGAGTGACTCAAAACCTGGTTCAGAATCATTCTACAGACTCGGAAAGGAAAAAGGCAAGTACAAATAAATATATAATTTCTCATTCTTATATCTTTTCATCCAGTTCCTGATTTTTGAATTGATAAAGCTTTGCAGTAACCTAGTGTCTTTATCCAACTGCTGCTGACTTTCAGTGGTCCTTTGGACTTGCTGTGCTGGAGCTGGCAATATGGACTTCCCTAAAGCACTATTTGCTATGTGAGATACTAAAAGGCAACACTTTAATTAACTTCTTTAAGCTGCTGTGGAATCAAAGTTCTTTATTCTGCTGTCTTATGATTCAGCCTTCATATACACTGACTTTATTCCGTTTTTCTTGTGTGTAAGCTTTCTCAGGTAATCCATCATTTATCTGGGTCAAGTTATGGCTCTATAACTTACAGAGTAGGGGCTTATCGTAGCATATAGTAAAAGACACATTTCCATCTTTCTTTCCCTCTCAGTTTAGTCCATGGGAAGAGTTTCTATATCTTTTGCCTCCCCCTTAGATCTACAGACAACACATCATGTCTGAGTCATTTCTTGGTGACTTGCAAAACTTTTTTGAGACAACTAACAGTTCAGTCTTTGTAATTGCTTCCAGGCTTTAGTGATTCTAAGCGTGAGGAACTCGGCTTAAAATTCAAGCCTAGATCCTTTGCATGGATCCTTTGTTTCTAGATAGTTAAAAAAAAAAAAGAATAAAAAGGACAAAAAGCCCACAGCCAAACATTGCAACATAGGTTGGACGCAAATCCAGGGGTGGAAACAGAACAACCCTCCTCTGTAGCCAGTCTCTAGGGTCTGGTCCTGTTTTGCAATTGGCGAAAGCTGGTTATAAAAAAATGTTACACTGACAGCAAAACTTAACTGCAGTTACAGAGCTGTCTTGAGCCTTTTGGAGACTAAGGGCCTCTAGACTTTCCATGCTATGCAAAGCATACAAAGCCCATGAAAGTGAGCAAAAGCAGTATGTACCAATGTTGCTGCATCCATGTGCAGTTAGTGCTATAGTTGAGATAGTTGTAGTTGAGAAAATGTGTGATTTGTCCATCTGTGGAGAATAACCATTTTGTGTTCTCAACCACTAGCAGACTGGATTGGTGGGTATTGAGACAAGTGGCCAGTTACCGTGAAAATAAGCAAAACACCAACACAGACTATGTTTTATATGCTTTTCCAGTCAGTCAGTGCATTCAGTGCTGCAAATCAGGAAATTATTTTGTAACCAGAACCTGCTGGCAGCCACAACATTGCCTGGTAGATCCTGGTAGATCCTGGGAACCACTTCAGATGGGGAGCCTGGGTTCTGTCTGTGATTTAAGATGCTACTAGCATATGACAAGGCGCTGTGGACTTGCTGCCGAAGAAAATAAAGCCTTTTGGAATATTCAAAATAAATGAACCTTAGTTTTTGCCTCTGGCCAAGACATTTATGTGGTAGAGTCTGTTCAAGAAGACAAGATCCTCCCCCAGCTGCTCAGCAGTTACTGGAGTCTTGATTCTTTTTCTGACATTTTAAACTAAAAAAAAAAGGAGAAAGAGCATTAAGTTTGAAAACCTTAAGTTTGAGTGTAGTTTACTAAACAACACTTAAATCATCCAAACCAAAGTACCAAAAGAAAACCTCCGTACTGTGTTCTCAGAATGAAAATCCAGGTCCTTAATTTTCAGCCTGGTACAGAATAACGAGCAGCTCCCACAGGAGCCCATGGCATTATTACCTACTGGAATTGATCTTCTTTACACATTTTTAATTTCCACCCTGAAAGAATTTATACTAGCAGAATTAGCTTCAAGTTTGGGAAAGGAAAATAAGTAAAATGAAGTTCAGTACTTCATCTTCAAAACATTTCTGACCTTTTGGCAGACTAACCTGAAATTTTCTTCCTAATGAAATCCTAAGATAAAACTTAATTTATTTCATCTTAAAGATTCTGTTTCTCCCTGTTTTCTTTAAGTGGGAAATCTACATTTACTGCTCCTCTGAACCATATATATACATACATATATATATATACGCAGGCAGAGAAATGGAGTTAAAAAACAGTTCATTTTTAAAAGGTCTTTTGGCAGAAAAAAATATACATATGGAAAGCTCTAGGTATTATGGATTTGGAGATGGTGTTTTGCATTTTTACTGAAGTGAATGCTGAGTAGACTTGACTACCTCCGTATCTCTCTTTGTGTAGTTGCTTAGTCAAAGTGTTCCAAGAGCAATAATGGGCTGTGCTTAAAACCCAAGGAATGTTCTTACAAATATCCTTCTTCCCCAGGAATCAGAAGTAAATGAAGAGATATATGCAGTCCGCATGCACACAAGAGATGGCAGATTGGCTGCAAAGGCAGACCAGACTTTAAAAGTTATAGCTTTGGTTTGGGAATTCACAAATACTCTGAAAGCTGAGAACAAAAGAACAAACTAACAAATAATAAACTTGCTGATTTCCAAAGTTTTAGCTGCATTGTAAATGTTTGGCAAAAGATCATTGTAATGAAGAATACTGAACTGCTCTTTGCTTTGCCAGCTCAGGAAAAAGAGCCCAGATTTCTTTCCAGTTCTTACTCCCCAGGAAGATGGCATATTTTTCACTACTATTTTTCATATGCAATCACTGCACATACAGGAAGGTTTTTTAACAAAGGAAAGGTTCACATTTCAAGCAGAACTGTGGAAAATGTTCCATATAGTCAGCTCCTTGACTCACCATGTGGATGTGTCAGCATTTCTTTGAAAATCTCTGGAACAGGCAGTCTCGGCAACAAAGCTAATCAGCAAACGCTGTGACCCCACATCCCCCTATTTCTATAATATTATCACACAGTTGTCACAGGGTTGCTGTTATTCTCTTACACAGAGGAAACTTTTGAGCAGAAACTAGAGAACTCTTTTTCACAAGGAAGTCAGTTTGAAGTGCTAAGATGAACACAAAAACAAATAAGTCACAAATATCCTTTGTTTTATAGCTACACTGCTTTTCATATCTGCTGAGGGCAAGAGGATGTAAAATATGAAATGCTTCAGACAGATCACATAAAAACTTGCTTCTGCTCTTGAGAAGCTCTGTCTGATAAAGCAAAAAGAAGAATTAAATTAATCTTTGTGAAAATATACCTCTTGATTCAATTTAATGAAGTATGAATGAACTTTGAATTTCCTTACTAGCATCCCCAGTGTAAAAACTGGAATATAAACAAATATGAATAAACCTTGTTAATTCCAGATAATGCTGTTTGCCAAAACTGTAACAAAAGCATTTGTGTTCCGTCTTTCTCCAGATCTGGCAGGGACCCTTCAGACCCCCAGAGAATGCGAAAGAGTTCAAAAGTTCATGTGCTATTTGCACTTCAACACATTTGGTCAAAATAATGTTTCCAATCCTTCTTTACACCAGAAGTCACATACATTACTGTTCTAAGATAAAAGAAAGTAGAGCATCACTTGAGAAAAAATCCAACACACTAACATTTTAAATGCATTTATAGAGTTTAAGAATTAGTACATCGATACTTAAGGAGCAGCTCTTCTTCAGAATATGGACATATGCTAGTATGGACAGCACATGAAGTATGCCTGCACATATTCGTGGTTATGTCCTGTCCTCCAACATATTCGTGGTTATGTCCTGTCCTCCAAATCCATTTAGCTTTTTCTAGAAATTGCTGATCACACTTTCAAAATTTTGCCATCAACATGAAAAACGGCTCCAGCTTGTGTGTCCTAGAGCACAGGTTCCCACACTGTGATTCAGGGAAGGGCAGTTGAGCCGCCAGGAGGCTGGTGGCTCTGAGAGTTACCAAAAAAAATAATAAACCCATAACAGAAGGAAGATATGATTAAAAAAAAAGAGAGAGTGTTTTCTTTCTCACAATACTTCTACTTATTGCACCATCATTTTTTTTAATTGTTTCTGTCACTCTGACCTTTCAGTTATTCAGGAAACTTGTGTGATTTACAAGTGGGGAGAAAAGTAGCCCATGAAAGGCTTTTTGGGTCACGTTATTTAGCACAAAGAAGTTTAAAACCCACAGCACCGAGGTTGTATAATTTGTGATCACTAGAATCCCAAATTCAGGTCTATCTATTGATGGGGAAACAGAACCGAGCTGTCAGAGTCCCTTTGAGGAGACAGTTTAGGGTCTGTCTATAGATGTCTCTACCACAGTAATTGTCTCATGTTGACAGTTATGACCATCTCTCAGTTCAGTTTTCACTTCTTGTACAGTTGGGATTTTACTTTCTGCAGTTTCAGTTTTTCTGCTTGTTTTCTCTGTGCTTTGACCATCTAATTCCAGGAAATTATTGTCACAAAGCTGAGCCTCTTGGGGAACTCCTGCTTGTCAGGAGCATCCATGGCTGGTTCATTGGTAACCCCAAGCTACTTCAGCCTTGGAAGTGTCTGCCAACACTAGCCTCCAAGGAACAACCAATCTGCCAGACTGCCAGACTTCAGACCCAGTTTTCGGTGCCGTAGCTGTCTCATTCCTCTTGGCACCTCTGGCAGGCAAAGTTTGGTATATAAGGGCATCAAAAAACTTGAGCATCATAAAACTTTCTTGCAAGTGATTGCTAAGGGGGAAGAGTAAAAACCTTGGCTTGATGTAGTTAGAAAAGTACAGCCCTCTCCCAGCACTCCTGTGGCCTCACAGCATTTGCAGAATAGTAAATAGGACAAGAAGAGTCAGATCTCAAGGGTCAAACCCTCTGACACTGACTCCTAGACTAGCTCAGCTTCTGCAGGTAGATAAAATCTCTCCACTCAGAATCCAGCTGGATAACTAGGGTTGACCACCCACTTCTAGAAGGACATTTTTTCCCCTTCTTTCAAGCTGTGCATGACAATAAACTGCCTCTGGCATCTGATGACTCCCTGCTTGGAATGTAACTACAAACTTCAAAATGGTGGTTAAAATGCCAGTGAAGGACATGATTAGTGGCAAGCTTGGGCAAGCCGATGTAACAACTCACTTGTATTAATTACCACTACTTAGGAGCTGATCTAGCCCATCTCCATCCTGCTACAGGAGTTTGACTCGGTCAGCTGTGCTAGATGCCTTCAGGTCTCGTCAGGCAGACAAGCAAGCTGCTGTAGCTAAAGGCAGATCTCAATAGGCAGTTCATCTGTCAAGCCTACCCACTGCAACAGCAACAGGCTGTAGTTCAGCAGGTGAGGGTTCTCGCCTGTGCGCTGGTCTACAGCACACTTCAACAGCAGCTCTGCTTTAATTTCCAGGCACTGAGTATTACTCAAACTGCTCTCATGACTTCTGCCAAAAGTCCCTAACATTACAAGGGCTTCACCCACCCCTTCTCACTTTTCCCAGGATGTCCACTGCATTGCAATGGTCTCTGATGAAGAGAAGCTCTTGAGCAACTTGCTTGCCCCACTGTGCCTGAAGAAAGCCGCCTGCTGCGTGCATCTTCCTCTTGCACAACCAGCTCCAGTTCTCTGTCTTCCAGCTGAGGGCACAGCCATGCAGATAGGGACACTGCACATAGACACAGAGACACGTGCTAAGATCCTTGGAGTCAAGAAGCCATGTTCTTGGAAGTAAGACGAAGGACAGCGCCAGTCCACCGACTTCACCCTGACTGCTTATATGTATTATGAAGCAATCTTTAATAATATCCTCACTTTTTGGTACTCTCATTTCACGGATCCACACATAAAAGCAGGAGCCAAGCAGGAGCTGTGTGTAATTCGAACTGTTTGCTTTCACTAACCACCTTCAACTGTTTACTACAGAAACTTAAGTAATAGCGGTTTCCATTTTCATTAGACAAATGAAATGAAAAATTTTAATTCACTAAAAATCAATTAGCCAGTTTCTTGTTCAGTAGATGTTTGAACAGGTTCTTATGGAAAATGCTGAGTGAAAGGTTTCCCACAGTTACTTAATGAGTTCACTATGCTTCCAAACTCTTAAGTAAACTGGGGGGAAAAAGAGAGTCATTTGCCTTTCTAGAAATAGTAGTTCAATGCAGCAGTTGGTGTATGACATGGTTTATTTGGCCTGACAGATTTATAAGATGAGTAATAAAGAGAGAGTGGATGATAGGAAATGGGAGCTCACTAAACATCCTTGGAAAACCTAGAATGTAACTTTCCCTTGCTAAAGAAGGCAATATTGTATATTTTGGGCAAAAATTAGTTGACTATATTATTACATGAACAAAGAAAAATGTGAACAATATGAATCATAATCTGCTCCTGTGTAAGACTAGGCAACAAATAGTTTGGCACAGTAAAATATGTGAAATTTTAGATAAAACAAGGAAGAAGCTTTAGTCTTTACAGCCCATTTCTGTTGCATGTTACGAGTGGTTAATTTTGTGCGTGCACACAGGACCTAAGATTGTACTCATAAATGGTTAATTGTGGCATGTTAAAAATAACTATACACAAATTAATAATGAGTAGGGGTTTCTTTGGAATCCCCATAAACAGACATTCCTATAAAAATAGTGAGAAAACTCTAAGAACACAAACATTAAACACTCAGTGGAATGAATATTTTTGGCAAGTGAACATGCTCAATTAGGCCGTTTGCTATGTTGTTTCATTGCCACTAACATCTGAAAAAATGGCCTAGGTCAATTTAAAATAAAATTACATAAGTTACTGTGTGAGCACACATGTTGCTAGAGCTGAGACGGCTCTGTTCCGTGGACCCATTGCATTGCAGGGAAGACAGGCAACGTGGGCAGAAAGAGTGAGTTGATGCAGCTAAAGTACCTCTAGTCAGCACAGAAATTCTGCTGTAATTCTACAGATTTCCGTAATCACAGTAGGTGTGATTTTTATAGAAATATTACAACAGAGAAATTATTCATTGAAATATATCTTTCTCTGAGTGTGTATACACACACACTTTTTTTTTTTTTAATGAAACAGAAGTGATCACTGCTACTGCCCAGGGAGATGATCTGGTGTGACAGGAATGTCAAAACCACTGGATACTCCCTTTTCAGGAACAGGCCGAATAGGAGGTGATAGCTACTTTATGCTGAAGGATATAGTTACTGCTATGTAAGCAAAATGCATTTGCAGTTCTTAGAGAAAATGCAACAGACTTTTAAAAAGAGAGTACTAAAACTAACGTGGGTTTCAAGCATTCTGTATTGAATCTTCTCAGGTGAAAATAAATCAAGTGAAAAAATGTTTGGTGGTGGTTGCCTCAGGGAAAATGATTATACTTGCTGTGTGCTATGAAGTTCAATCTTACCTTGCTTTGTTTCCTAAATATGAAAACAACTGGAAGCAGAATTTATTGGGAGAAAATGTTTATGCATGAAGGCAAATGACAGCTCTTTAATAATGTTTTACTGGATATACTGGAAAAAAAGCTCAGCTCCAACAGAATTCTATAATCATAAAAGATTGCTGATTAAGAAGCCCTATTCTCCTAAGAGAAAAATAAAAGAAAACAAAAACCTTTAAAAACAATGCTGACTCATTTGCTGTTATCACATGGAGAAAAAAAAGGAAGTACATCTGAAAAGGTAGAAAATGCAGATAACCATGGTAAGGAAGGATGAAGATATCAGTAGGAAAGGACCATTTGTCAGGATTAACAACAAAAAGAAGGGAAGTCTGAAAGTAATTCAGTCCTAGAATTGTATAATATTTCTCTGAACAAAATTGCTATTTATTTTTAAAGAATCTTCAAAGATGTAAGTAGTATTGCAGAATTACAACAGCGCCTAGGCAATGGTGCTGATGGAGGAGCTGGAAGGCTGGAAGTTTGGGGAAGGAAGGGCCAGCACCACTGGGGTT